>JAOQML010000006.1:14802782-14813492 GCA_027568935.1 Erythroxylum urbanii | reverse complement strand
ACTGTTTAAATTATGCATCAACCATAACATCATCAAATAAAATTTGTTGACTGTATAGTTTTTTTTTAAATTTTTGGTTCATTTACCGACGGACATTTATGGTTCCGTTGGTAAAATCAATACCATTTACTAACAAAAAATCACTATCCGTCGATAATCACGAACAGAATAACCAATTCTGCCATAATATTTACTGACAACAAAATAACAGTCGACAAACTCACCGACAGAATAAAGATAACCGTCAGTAATGTTTTAACAAACTTACTGACAGAAGGGAACAAACCTTCAGTAAATATGCCGACAGATTAATGATATTGTCTGTCGCCATATTTACCGACGGTCAACAGAAAAAAAACCGTTGGTATATTTACCAACAGAACATTAAATTTCTGTCAGTAAACTTATCGACAGAAACCCTATTTTTCGTCGATAATTATTACCTACAACTATTTTTACGATGCCTTTGTCCGTTGGTAAAGTCTATCACTAACCTGACTTACCGATGAAATGTTTATAATTTTCGTCGTTAAATAAGATTTTTCTTGTAGTGAAAAATGAAAAGTCTATGGAAGATCTAATGTTTGTGAATTGTATTAGCGTTGGAATAAATGTTTAGTAAGGTCTATATGGCTTAATGCCAACTTTGTTCTCTTGTCATTGAACTTTGTTTAAGCTAATCTTGAGTTAATAAAATTCACTCATTTAAAAAAAAAACCTCCACCTCGGGAGTGAATTAACCAACAAATAGCTTCAGACCATCGGTAGCGTCGTATGATTGGATATCTCGCCAGCTTGCAATTAAATTTTAAGCATACTGTAGACGTCACTAATAGACAAACCTGATCTTAACTGCAAGAGATCAAAAACTTGTTATCATCCTGTCAATATGGAAAGCGGAGGAATGTAGGAATGGAACGTCCGAGCTAATAGATGTTCCCCATGGTTCTGCCTCCAAATTGTTGGTTTTGGGCACATAAAATTACACACAGAACATTTTGTTTATTACTACAGAAAGTGCTGTACTGAACACGTTTCCAAGGTTGTTAGGACTCGGAAAATGTTTGACGAAGATGTAATCCCCCTTTTATATTCAAACTACCTTGTGTGGCAGTCACACTCTAATGATCGAATCCATGTTCATGTGTATTGCATGGTCATCTTTGTTAATCAATTTTCTATTACTCGACCTTATCGAAAGCTTTGGATACAAATTGACATAACTTTCGATGACATTATAAAATTCAAGTCATCTTTAAACAAAGGGTTCCCAGAGGTTTCATTCTTCATAAAATATATCTCCTGATTCCCTTGTTAAAATATATTTATTAGAATGTTGTTTTGCTATTGGAATTAGTTGAGACCTCCCATGTAAAGAACGAAATTATAGAAAAGGATCAAATGCCATAGGTAAACCAATCATATATATCCCAAGAAAAGAACCAGATATGACATATGCAACCACAACAAACTTTTTCAGCCTCCCTTGACCCTAGAAGCAGGAGAGTGTTGAAAGAAACGATGTGGAAGACAGGGCCATCTCCTGTTGTCCCTTTTCTAATGGTTGGAGTTCTAGGATTGGTGGTCTTTGGTCCTACCCTCATGTCACTTCTGGAGTATGCTCAACCTTTGATTCAGATGGGTGACGAAGGAGGCTTTTACCCTCTTATGATGATGCTTCCTCTTCTACTCTTGCTGCTCATACACTTGATTTCTTCATGCTGTCCCACGTATGGCATGGGTTCCTCTACCAGGCTACAATCAAGCAGATATGGTTCGGATGCTAGTGGTTGGGGTTGGGGTTCATTTTTCCTTCTCGTGCTTTTCTTTATTCTGTACAATACTTGGTGAAGTCGCAGGTTTTACATATGCTATTCCTTTTGCTATGTAATCTTATGTGAAGCCATCTTATTCCTCCCACTCAATCTCTTGACTAATGTAGTGTCAAATGTTTTATCTCACTACAACAAAGGAACCCTTTCCTGACGATTTTTTTCGCGATGAAAAAATATTAGTCACAAAAAGACACCCTTTTGCAACTTTTAAAAGCATTCGTCACTAAAACTTCATATTTAATGATGAAACCAAAAGGCACTATGCAAGGAAAAACTTTTAGCGACGTTCAGGAAAAATCATCGCACAATCAAGAGCAATGGGTGACGATTTCCAGTATTCGTCGCGAAATAATACAATTGTGACACAATCTAGAAACGTCACCATAACTTGTCAAATATTTTGGGACGATCTTTGTAAATCGTCACTAAATGTTATGTATTTTGCCACGATATTACCAAGCGTCACCAAAGATCAATATTTGGTGACGAACTCATATTTCATCGTAAAACCTTATATATTCAGCGACGACTGGTTTTAATTGTCGCCAAATATCAAACATTCAGTGACGATATTTTGAAATCGTCACCAAATGTTTCACATTCAGTGACAAATTTTTAGAAACGTCGCTGAGTGTATACATTTGGTGACGATTTCTAAAAATCGTCACCAAATGATTAAACTTTTCATAAATTATTAAACTAACATTTTAATAATATATCATAGTTAAGATATGTTTTATTGGAGATTTGTTTTGAATGTTTACAACATGTTTTTTGCAAAAAAAAATCACAACATATTTTTAAGTGTTAAACAGTAGTATTAATTAATCATTAGTATTTACCAACATTGCAAAACTTAGTAATGAAAATTTTTAAAAATTTTATTAATATAATAATATGATGTATAGAGTAGTATGAACTTTGAATTATAAGTTACCTAATTCATACACTTATGGAACTATAATAATCACAGTCCACATTCAATAATATGCAACTTGACCCCTAAGTAATAGATATGTTGTTTGGCAAATTATTACAGATTTAACAATGAATAAACTTTAAAGCTGAATTCAGTTGATTGACTCGCTAACTGACAATGATATAATTATTTTTTTAGATTTCAAGTAACATGAGAGTCAGTAAAGGTAAATGAGTCCCCAATGTCGGGATTCCCCATAAGGGTCCTTGCACGTTCGAACGCGCCAATTGAAACAGTAACAGTTGTTCCCTCAACTGTAGGGTTTTTTATACCCTCTTGCAACAACTTTTCCACTATAGCTAAATTTTTAAAGGAATGAGTGAATAAGTTGCTAGATTTAGTACCTAAAACATAAACAATATAGAAGTTAGATATTATCATATTAGTAAATCATTAAAAAAATTGAAATTGGAGTGACATGCATACGTGCATGAGGAGACAAAGTATTCAAAATTGACGAATTTTCCCAATCAACCGATTTTTCTAATCCTTTACGGAGTATTGTGACATCGCTCCCGCCTTCATAGACATTCATGTCACCTTCGAGACTGAAGGAAGCTTAAAATAATATGTAGTGTAAACCATCAAATGTGAATATATATAATAGCTTCATAAAAGGAAATGAAATGTATATAATAAGGAAAGTGATGTTGTTCGGATGATACTAAACACCTTAAAGCAGATGATCTGCCATGGAAGGCAAACGATGATTATTATATAAAGTGGAGATTTCTTTTTCAGTGTTGGTTTGCTCAGTAAGGACAATTTTGCCTCATTCCTCCCAACGGTATGAATTAGGCCCATTCGGAACTAGTCTCCATGTCGATATTCCTTCGTTAATAATGTTAAAGAGGAAAATTCTGTAAAAGTCAATTTAGAATAAAACGATGATATGTTTAACTATAATTTTAATGACAACTGAAACTAGTCCAGTTTAGCACTTATACATCTTCAATGTGCCTAATGATATGAAAGTTACCCTTGCTAAAAAGTAAAATACTCTTGAAAGTATACAGAAATTTCATCGAACACCTTACAAACATGACAAACTCATCTAAAGATCCAAATGCAAATCATATGTTTTCTATTCCATCATACTAACATTAACACATTCCATGCTACTTCCATTCAAAAAAAACCTAAAACCATGCAATGAATGCATATATAATCGCCCGTTCAAAACTAAACATAACACCTTCAAAACAGTTGAAAGCTGAAGGGTTTATAATGGCAAGCAGGATGCATTCAGGTAAGTTCCTCAGTAGGTAAAATTGAGAAACAACTTCAGAAGATTCAGTAACATTGACGTCAACTAAACCGATGAAGACTCCGGAAACTAGTTGAGCAAAATCTAAACTCTCTAATAACAATGTGCAAACAACATATCACAAATAAATCAATGAACAAATACAAAACACAAAGAAATCAACTTTAACACCACAAAAACACCTTATGTATAGATCTACACAAAAAACGTCCAGATCTAGCCTGGAAAGACAAAATTGCAACTTTTGCTATTTAACAATGGTAAAATACTTGTTGTAGAAATGAAGAACGCAACTGAAAAAACAACAAATACTAAAAAAGAACTGACAGGATTATAGGTATAATTGGTAGTATGACCAAAGATAATTTTAGGAAGTTATTGAAAGTTGCTCAAGAACAATTATATCTAGGGTGCTCTAATTTTTCTCAACTCTCATTTGTTGTGAAGTTACTGCATTTAAAGGTTTATAATAAATGGAGTAACAAGTCGTTTAATATGTTAATTAACTTACTAAATGATGCATTACCTAAGGGACATAACTTACTGAACTCCTACTATGATGCGAAGAAACTATTAAGGGACCTTAGATTGGGATATATTTCAATTCATACTTGTAAGTATGACTGTGTTCTTTATTGGAAGGAAATTAAAGAACTTCAAGAGTGTCCTACTTGTTGTATATCAAGGTGGCGGGTGGATGAATGTTTCGATTATAATCCCTTTCTTCTTTCTATCTTTGTAAATTTGTATCAGAATGTCGTATTCTATTTCAACAACATAAACAACTCAAGTCAACTGTATACAAATATACATCTTCAGGTATGCAAATTAGTAGTAACTTTTATTATTTTATATATTGTCATTTTATTTTGCTGTGTATTGTTTACTTAATTGGTGCGTATGAACTGATACAACGTTTTCAACTGCATGTAATATTAAACATAAGTTTTTCAATGTAATATAAAACAAAAAATGCATGTTATAACTCTGTTATCTTCTTGTATTGTATAGCTAAATGGATAAGAGTTGGATGTATCATCGAAAATAGTCAACTGAATACGTAGAAGGAGTTAAGAGTTTCATGCAATTTGGAAAAGATCAAATGGGTGATGAATGTAGTATTCATTGTCTATGCATTAATTGCTTAAATGTGAACTTCCAAAGTCAAGATGTGGTATATAATCACTTGCTAATCTGAGGCATAGACAAATTCTATACTCCATGGCTTTATCATGGTGAACGTAAGGAAGCAAGTTGTAGTAAAAGTGTCGGTACATCTTATGATGATAGTTACAATAATGATGTTGATGATTGTGATGTGAATGGTAATGGTGATAATGGAATTGATGAGATGTTGGATGACTGTCAGAATCATATGGAGACTATAAATGAAATAGGAATGCCTAACATAATTGGTGGTATGATAGAAGATAATTTTGGGAAGTTATTGACAGTTACTCAAAAACAATTATATCAGGGGTGCTTTAATTTTTCTCAACTCTCATTTGTTGTGAAGTTGCTACATTTGAAAGTTTATAATAAATGGAGTAACAAGTCGTTTAATATGTTAATTGACTTACTAAATGATGCATTACCTATGGGACATAACTTACTGAACTCTTACTATGATGCGAAGAAACTGTTAAGGGACCTTAGATTGGGATATATTTCAATTCATGCTTCTAAGTATGACTGTGTTCTTTATTGGAAGGAAAGTAAAGAACTTTAGGAGTGTCTTATATGTGGTACATCAAGATGGCGGGTGGATGATGGGAGAGGGAAAAAGATACCGATGAAAATCCTTCGCTACTTTCCTATTAAGCCACGATTACAAAGGCTATTTATGTCAACAAAAACAACCATAGATATGAGGTGGCATAAAGAGAAACGCATTGATGATAACATTATGCGTCATCTAGCTGACTTAATGGCATGGAAAGAGCTTGATAGAAAGTTCCCATGGTTTGGACAAGATTTTCGTAACGTGTGACTTGGATTGACCTCAGATGGATTTAATCCTTTCAGTAATATGAGTAATTCATATAGCATATGGCCAGTGATTCTAGTCCCATATAATTTACCTCCATGGAACTGTATGAAAGAGCCTTTTATGTTGTTGTATTTGCTGATTCTAGGACCTACTGCTCCTGATAAGAACATCGATGTTTATTTGCAGCCATTAATTGATGACTTAAACAATCTATGGGAATATGGATTACAAACTTTTGATGTTGTTGAAGGCAACACATTTACAATGTGTGCAGCTGTATTGTGGACTATCAATAATTTCCTAGCTTATGGGAATTTGTTGAGATGGAGCGCTAAAGGGTATATGGCTTGTCCCGTCTGTAATCATTAAACATATTCAACAAGGATATGAATTAAAATATGTTATACAAGTCATCGTCTTTATTTGGAACATGGGCATAGATGGCAAAGAAGTAAATAGTTTAATGGCATAGTTGAGTTGGGTGAAGCTCCGATGCAGTTTTCGGGTGATGACATTGTTTACCAACTGTCACATTTGGTTGAAATTACACCTGGCAAACACCCAAGTAATAAAAAGTGTAAGAGAAATGATATTGAACTTAATTGGACTAAAGAAAGCATATTTTTCAGCTTGCCATATTGGAAGGATTTACTATTGAGGCACAATCTTGATGTCATGCTTATTGAGAAGAATATTTGTGAGGCCATTTTAGAGACTGTTATGGGAATTGATGGGAAATCCAAAGATATTATTAAAGCTAGACTAGACTTGGAAGACATGAATATTAGAAAAGATTGCATTTCAGAAGAAGAGATGATGGATTATACTTTATTCCCCCTGCTTATTACAACTTGTCAAAAAATGAGAAACAAACATTTTGTCAGTTCCTCCAATCAGTCAAATTTCCTGATAGGTATGCATCTAATATAGGCCGTTGTGTGAATCTTAAAGAGGGAAAAGTGTAAGGGTTGAAACGTCATGATTGTCATGTACTTTTGCAACAACTACTTCCTGATAGAATATGTAGGTGTTTGTCGAAGGATGTTTCCCTTACTTTGGGTCAACTCGGAGAGTTTTTTAAGCAATTATGTTGCAAGACACTTAAAGTTCAAGAGCTTAATAAATTGGAGAAATACGTAGTATTGATTCTGTGTAAGCTTGAACTATTATTTCCCCCATCATTTTTTGATGTTATGGTCCATTTGGCAATTCACTTACCATATGAAGCAAAACTTGGTAGACCAGTTCAATTTCGATGGATGTTTCTGATTGAAAGGTAATTCATATTAAATTGAGCAAGTTTTTCCTATTTTATTTGTTTGTAACAATTCTTAAGTTTTTAACTGTTTATGTTGAGGTTTTTATGCTCTCTTAAGAATGATGTACATAATAGAGCTTGACCAGATGGGTCTATTGTAGAGGCTTATATAACAAATGAATGCTTGACTTTTTGTTCAATGTACTTAACTGATGTGGAGACGAGATTTAATAGACCGGAACGTAACTTTGATTTCAATGATGATGGTGGGTTGTCTATTTTCTTCCACAAAGTTAAGCCACTTGGTGCGGGTAAATATGTCGAGTTAAGTAAAGACAAATTTGAAATTGCCCATTGGTATATTTTGAACAATTGCGAGAACGTCGACACATACATGGAGTACATATATTCCTTTTCATTCAAACAATCATATTACAATTTCCTTCATTAACTCTAAGACCTTACTATATTTTTTCTCTAATAGAGAGCATAAGGCTACAATTCGAAGCAAAGGGATCGTTAATGTTGAATAAAGACATAGGTAGAAGTTTGTATCATGGTTTAGAAATCAAGTAAGTTGTTATATTAATTACAAATTATGAACATATGAGAATATGATCAGATCCTTATATTTATTTTCAATTTGTCGTACAGATGATACGGTTATATAATCGTAACGTGCAAGAAGCGACAACATCCTTATATAGTTTGGCATATAGGCCTCATATTTGTGGGAAGAAATACTCAGGTAGCATTGTTAATAGGGTGCAATATCATATAAAAGATCGAAATAGTCAAGTTAAAAGTCAAAATAGTGGGATTGTCATTGAAGGATATCATGATGACGAAATCATTGACTTCTATGGTGTCATATCTGAAATTATAGAGTTACACTAGGATAATAAGGTTGTTCTACTTAAATGCAAATGGTTTGATCTAACTGACATGAGAATGAACAAACTTATTACTAGCATAAATGTTAGTAAGACATGGTATGATAATGATCCTTTTGTCCTTACAACTCAAGCTAAACACATTTTTTACGTCAACGATATTGTGATGGGTCGCAATTGGAAGGTTGTTCAAAAGTTTCAACAAAGGAACGTCTTTGATTTTTGTGAAATGGATATTGGTGAAATGGATGAAGATGCTGATGAAGTCTATCAAGATATTGGATTAGAGATCAATAACAAACGTATTCCAGTAGAAGATACAAATATATCATCATTCCATAAGAGAGATGTCGAGCTTAACATAGTTCTACTGGATGAAGTCCAACCCTATCTTATCTTACAAACAGATGAAGACTATACTCAGGATGACTTCAATGACAATGACGATACTTTACTGGAATATATTAGTGACAAAGAATCTCCCAATAATGTACTTACTGATGATGATTTTCTTCATCTTGATCATGATGATTGAATGTAAGTTTCATTGTTTGTATTGTTTCAAATGTTAATAAGATAATTGATTTATGTTATTGATGTTTTAGTTATGTTAATTAAGCATAGTTTTAATGTTTCACAAAATGTTAATTTTATTTTACAATTACAATTATACATTATGTTCTTAATTCGTTTTATACAGGTTCATTATAATGGGACCTGGGCAAAACAAAAGAAAGAGGGTGGTCATGACAGATGAAGTTTCTCTCACAGAACAACCAGCAATTTCATCAACAGATGAGGGAAGTCAGCAACAATAACCTTTACCAACATCGTCTGGTAGTCATGAGGATCTTCAGGTATGTTTTTTATAACCAAACATATTTACATTTATGCTCTGATTGCATGATTTGTGTGTTTTTATCATTATGTATTTTTTTCAGGTTCCAATACTGGCCTAAGAAAACAAGGTAGAGGTAAGACAAAAGGAGTGGAGTTGCAACAAATGAATGTTGCAATGAATTTCAAGTTGTCAGTGACAATTGACTCGATGCAAGGGCGCCCATGGAAAAGATCCAAACTACAAAGTTAGCCAGTGAGTTGGGCGTCGTTGTTCGAAATGGGTTGCCTTGCCTTCAGCATGTTAGGCAGTTAAAGGAAGACAACTTACTGTAAAATGCTTTTGATAAAGTTTCGGTAATATTTCTATTCATTTCATTATAAGTATTGCAATTTTACTTAATTAAATTAATAACTTATCTAATACGTGTTTTACAGATAAAGCTCAACATCGTAGATATCGACACGCCTGAGGTTTCAAGCAATGTTAATTCACTTTTGAAACAAAGGGTGAAGGATCACCGATATCGACTTCATAAATATTATTAGTCTTTTCCTTCCAATGAAGAGGCAAGGAGACATATGTCGGAACAGGAGACTGAAGAAAATTAGAATAAATTATATGATTATTGGGCTTCAGAGAAGGTTCAGGTTTGTTTTTGTCCTCTTCATATTTCCTTCCATTAATTATATTTATAGATCTCATAACTACTTCTCTTAATTTAGGAAAAGTGTTCTAAAGCCAAGGCCAACAGAGCCTTAATGAAGACTCCTCATAACACTAGCTCCAGATCATTTGTCGTTGTTCGACAAGAATTAGTAAGTGTAACGTTTTCAATTTATTATTTTATTTTTTAATACAATAAATTATAATTGGTTATAAATTTTTAAATTCATATTATAGAGTCAAATAGAACTCCAAGGGCAAGAGTGTGATATGATCACAATGTACAAGAACGCACACTACAAGGAAGGTCAAGATTAGATGTCTGAAGAGGCATAAAGTAATTATGTAAGACAAATTAATTAATATTACAATTTATTTTTCTATATAATATTAACTAATAATTTTTTAGTTAATTCAATTTTCTACTTGATATTGTAGGACAAGATGCAGGAGTTGTTGCATACTTCATTGGCTGAGAAAAATCAGTCCAATGTCGATGACATTTGCAACAATGTTCTTAGTACACGATTGGGCCATATCAAAGGTCTTGGATATGACCCTAAGTCTGTTGGTACCTCTTCGTCACGACTAGCATATGTGATGGCACTTCAAGAGGAGAATCAGGCATTGAAGACAAATTTACAATGTACAGAAGACAAGTTAAATCGTGAACTAAAAGAAGTCAGCAAGCTTAAAAAATTGGTTAAACAAATGCTTAGTTCTGCATATGTTAGTAGTAGCGACTCAGATGCAGACTCTTAGTTTGTAAATAATGTGTAAATATTGTTTTATATACAATGCATTCTATTTTATATGTTTATTTTATTTCAATTTATTATTGTTTACTATAATGTCACTAACATTAATTATAAAGAAATAATTTAAATATTTCAAAAAGTCTTAAAATTTGTAATAAATTAAAATAAATTCATTTTTTTGCAATTATAATAATTATTAATTTCAAAATTAAAATTTGTTACTAAA
>JAOQML010000006.1:14787983-14798881 GCA_027568935.1 Erythroxylum urbanii | reverse complement strand
ATATAAATTCAAATTATAAATAAGAATAATTGATTGTTGAGGATATAATGGAAAATAATAATTATCAAAAGGTTATTAATGGAAAGTAAAATTTCTACCATAGAAGCACTTTCCTACCGCAATCCTCTTTCTACTTATCAATTTCTACGGTGGCACCACACTTTCCTCCATCCTCCGGTTGTTTGCCCACAAATCCAAAAATGTGACTGCATTTGAAAACTGCGGTAGATAAGTACTTATCCCCACCGCATCGCATATCCAAACACAACCATAATTTTTTTGTGGTTTGTTGAGTTTACTACAATTTGGTGGTAGCAATTGATGACATAGTTTTTTCTACAGTTTTCGAATTTACTACAATTTTAAAGGTGACTTTTAGGTCTAATACATGTATGTGATGACTATAAATCTTATGAACAGAAAAATCATACCAATCTCTAATAGTTTAAGGATGAGTTGTTTGTAAAAAGTTCAATCTTAGTATATCTTCAAAAAATGAAGATCACAAAATATAATAAATCTTTGATTTGTGGTTACGGGTATCGATATCTTCAAAAACTTGTCACTTTATAGTAAATCAAATATCTCCTCTTTAAGATTGACCATGTCTAGTTAAAAATCTTCAAGAATATTATTATTAGCTTTGATACTCTCGATATTAAAGGTATATTCTACTAATAAAATCTATCATTTGATATATCTTTTATATCCAGTTTAGAGGGGAAATTATATTCAATAAAATCCTTGACTTTAGTATTATCAGTTCTTAATAAAAATCTTTTAAGTAATAAAAATAATAAAATTTTTGACAACTTTTTTACTACTATTAATAATTCTTTTTCATTTATGTGATATATTTATTGAGTATATATATAAAAGCTCCCAAAGTATATCTTTAAAGAGACTCGTTCATCTTGATATTAGAATTATCAAAATCTATCTTTTTAATACTCCACTCTATACATTATTAGAAGCATTAGTTTCAAGAATTAAATCATCATCATCACATGGTAAAGGAAGTTTTGGCAACATAGTACAAAAAATCTTAATTTTCTTCACTTGTTCAATCAAATAGATTGAACATTCAAATCTTTGATTTTTCTTTAAAGGCAATTGAAAAGGTTTTCTTATTTTAGCTAGCTTTTGAATAAATCTTAAGCATAATTTAATACTCTAAAAAATTGGGACTTTTTTTAATCTATTATCAAGAAATTATGAGATTTTTTGAGAATATGAGGTTAAAGTTTAACTCCCCTACCTCTATGCCAAGGAATTCTATTTCAGTCTGGAAAATCATAGCTTTCTTTTTGGAGAGAGTTGCACCATATTGCCAACATAAATATGTAAATTTATTAGGATGTATAATATGTTAATTAATATCATTACTAGCTATTAAAATATCTACATAAACATGTAAAAAATTATGATACTTAAATATATTGTCCTGTTTTCCTTTGAAATATTTGTAGGACACTTTTTAAACCTAAAGACATTATTAAGTATTCATAATGACCTTGTGGAGTAGAGAAAACAATATAAGAAATAATATCTTTATTCATTTTTATTGCCAAAATCCACTCTTATGAACAAATTTAGAGAATAATTCTTTTCCTTCTTTTAAATTTATTAATATTTCCCTGTGGGTTAAGAAGTATCCATCAAATACTATATTATCATTTATTTTTTATAATTTAATACCATTCTAGCTTTATTTCTATTTAGTTTTGCATGGATTCTAACTTTAAAAGCTGGGGACTAATACGGGGATTTACTAGGTCAAATTATCTTTAGATTTTCTAGTTCAAGAACTTGTTTTCTAAATCCTATTATCTTTGTTTTCTAAATCTTCTTGATCTTCTAAATTATATCTCATACCACTAACTCTAATAATCTTTTGCTTATCTATCATTTCTAAGTTTGCTTCTTCTCTATTTTTATCCCAAATTTGTAATGGGTTATTAAAGTAATTTTTCTTTATTTTTGTTTTACTAATTATAGTCCATCTTCGATTGTTTTTAACTATTTATACTTATTTTAAATAATGTTTTCTATTTTTAACAAATGTTTTCCTTTTTAAAGGATCAAATTTTTTTTGTCTCTTACACCACGTTAAGTTGTGTGAGGTTTTAATGGGATTGGTGGAGATTGAGTATAGGCATTTTTAATTGTATTAACAATGATCCAACCACTACAAGGAGTTTTGAAATGTATTTGTTGTTTAATAGTATCAAATAAAATTTTATGAAATAATTGGAGAAAATTTTTTCCTATAAGAATATAAAATTAGTAAAATAGAAGATTAAAAAAATTACTATAATAACCCATCACAATTTTGGGATAAAAATAGGAAAGAAGCAAACTTAAAAATGATAGATAAACAAAAGATTATTAGAGTTACTACTATGAGATGTAATTTAGAAGACCGAAAAGAATACTATGAGATGTAATTTAGAAGACCGAAAAGAAATTTAAAAACCAAACATATAATTTAGAAGACCGAAAACAATTTTAAAAACAAAACTTCTAATAAAGTAATGATTCCTCTACTATCTAATGAAGATATTTCTAGAAAGTTTGATCACATTCCCAAAGAAATTAAGGACAAAATAGGATAGGTGCATATCAGATCGATTCAAATGATAATTATATCTACTTTTGGAGAAGGAATATTAGTTGATCAAATTTGCAATAAGAAAGAAACCTACATTGGAATTTTGAGAGGCAACCTTCGATATTAAGAACTTTTTTTTAATGTATATCTTAAGATGTCTTATAATACACAAGACAAATATTTTGATAGAATACTCTCTTTAATCCAAGACTTTAAAAGAAAACATTTAATTAGAGATGAAAACATATAATACTTTATTACCTACATGGTAGCTTATGCCTTATCCAATACTCACCATAAAGAATGTTTTGCAATCAAAGAAATTATTGAATTTCCAAAGTTATTTTCTAAAGTTGAAAGAATATATCCTCCTTGTATATGAACTATAGAAGACTTAAAAGACGATTTGTCATTAGATTTACAACAAAAAACCTTACTAACTTCTCACAATAAATTATTGCCTAGATTATTTATTCAAAAACTATTGTTTTGAGTAGTCAATTTTAGAAAATCAACACAAAATATCAAACACAAATACCTTAACCATGAGAAGAAATAAAAGAGTGTTCTATCAAAATTTTTATCTTGTATATTAAAAGACATCTTAGGATAGATATCAAACAAAAGTTTTTGATATTAAAGATTGCCTCTCAAAAATCAACATAAAATATCAAACATAAACACCTTAATCATGGTAAGAAATAAAAGATTTGACCATATCTAAGCTACTCGTAATATCAAAGATTAAAGAGATTCAAAACAAATCTTCATCCACTAATTTATTACTATCTGTTATAATATTAATAAATTCTTCAAAAATGAATGTAATTTTCTCATTTATAAATTCTACATAATCTAAATCTATTCCAGATAATCATGTATAAATTTTTCTAGAAAATAAGAAGTCATGATATAATTATATGCATAATAGTTTCAAGTTTTTAAATTAAAGGGTCTATTACACTTCGATACTTGTAACTTTAGTGTTTTGATCGTAGATTTATCATATTTTTGTTCAGTCTTTTACTAAGCATTTCAGCTCCAACCTTAGAGTAAGGTAACTACTTTTGACACTCCTTCGACAAAGTCCAGCACAACCATAATTTGTTTCCTACATGAAGGTGTATACTGAAAATTTTAGGGAAGAATATGATCTTAAAATGGAAGTTGTAAATTGTTTCTTCAGAAGAGCATTCTTCAAAAGTATCAAGTCCAATAAAATCTTCATTTTCTATCATTCCATTTATCTCATCTTCTATTTCTATTTTCTCTTTATTAAATATTTTAGGACATTCGTTGGCAAAGAAAATAAATCTAATAAAAATCCTATGGAAAAAACATATATTTGATCTAATTTTAAAAATGAAAATACCTCCTAATTACAAATAAAAGTTCAAAAATTGAAAAATTTATCATTCACAAAATTTTAACGGACCCAGTTTAGGATACGATGAAACTCATATGATAACCAAAGATAAAGAAAGCTCTACACTTATTGATAAAATGAGAACAAAAGTTGTAAATCCTTTTGAAATACATTTAAACATAGATTGCATCCAAAATAAAGAGGAAGCAATAGATAAATAGGAAACTGCTTTAAGAGTAGCTATTGCTATTAATGAACTGGATTATGAAACAACTAAATAATTTTTGAAAAAAAAACTCTATTCACCAGCTCTCTTAAATTCTAGAAAATTTTAGATGAAAATTGAAGAAAAAACTCTATATTTAATCTAGATAATGATACAACAAATCTAATAATTAGAGTTGTTGAAACTGTTCAATTAGAATTTGTGGGAGAAAGAAAAATTTTAAAAGATACAACTATTATAAAAAAAATATGTCATGGTCTTACAAAGATTGCAATAATTTGATATGTGTGAAATCAATAGATATATTTATATTTTCTTATATTATTATTACTATATTTATAATCAAGTTGATAATACATGAATTTATTTAACGATATCTTATTCAAAGATCCCTAATCACCGGGAAGCAAATTAAAAGCAACCTATAATTGTCTTGAAGATATCCTAGTAAAAAGAATGACCTTTTTTAAAGATATAAGTGAATGGAATGACGATGCTATATTACTGAAGAAAAATAAATGGATAAAAAAAACATTTGGATTACATCGTTATGATCTAAAAATGCCCAATTTAATAGGATGTGATAGTTCTTATTATTACAATCAGATAAAAAAGAAATATTTTAAGAAACGTAAAGCAAAATATTATAAGAAAAAGGATATAGACCTAAAAAAATCTATGTTTAGAAGAAATAAGAAAAGAAATAAAAAGACAAAGTGCTATTATAGTGTCTAATAAATATCCTAAAAGATTTAATAAAATGAAAATAGAAATAAATGAGATAAATGAAATGAAGATGTAATACTTTTGAAGTAACTATTTTCAATACCCAGCTTAACTATCCCTTGCACTTTAGTATCACTTGAGAAAAAAGAAATTCCCACAGCTGCAATTATTAACTTCTTGAGGTGAACATGCGTGCAAGAAAGAAATGAAATGAAAAACGAAAACGAAAAACAGGTTTACAAATTTCCTAATTACATCCTCAAGAAAGAACATAATTTCAATAAAATCTTTGTTCCCTAAATCAAATGTTACACATCGTTTGAGGGTCATTGAATTTCTTATGATAGGAATAACACAAAGATCAATTCAAAATGACTGAGGACAGCTATACAATTGATTTACAACTGAGGACAGCTATACAATTGATTTACAAATAATTTGTCTCCTTATAAAGATTTTCTTTTTGGTAGCAATCATAATCAAACATCCTTATGTTGACTTCCTTTCCATTAAAAGACAGCTTTGCAACAGTCAAATGAAAATTGATACAAACGTTGAATCTACGAGTACGAATACAGACAGCTACAGGTCTATTATAGCTTGGTTACATCAATCAAAAGCTCTAAACGTAATCTGGTTCTCTTTCTAGATACCATGTCCACACTAAACTCTTCCAGAAATCAATTTCACAAGACAAAAAATGCCATCCTGGCAAATATTATGTTCTATCAGTTTCCACTAATATTAGCCAGTTCTTTTCTAAAGGTTTGTCCTTGCTTTTCTTATCTGGGAAGAACCATCGTCCTTGCATTGACTTGTCCGATAAACTACATGCCTTGGCTAGTGAATCTGATAAATATGATACTCCTTTTTGATTAAGCCAGTGATGATCCATGCCACTAAACTCCAGCTACATAAAAGCCTACAACGTTGAGACAATAATCTTCATATGTATTAGTAAAGGCATGTTAACAATATACAAAACTAAGAAGACACCACATGGATTCATGTATGCAAATATAATTTATCATGGCTCACCAAGACTCGTGTTCTTAGTAATCCATTAACATATAGCACATTATCAATGTAAGTTAAATAAAGTCCTATGAGCTTAGGAATTTACACCATTGTATGTTAATCACCCATCTTTGGGCCACAATAGCCGAAGTATTAGAAGGGAACTTTTTCATACAATAACATCCATTACAGTAAATCTTCATGTTAATAGTCAAACAACATTCCAAACTCGAGATCTATTACCCGATGACAACACAATTAAATTCTTATCTTAAATGCTTCAGCACAGGGCACCAGAACATTCGGAAGCTGTTTCAAACTTTGATTTTCATTATCTACGAAGATGAAAGTCACACATGAAACACCACAAATTAAAGACATAAATTTAAGCTTCACTAAATATAACATACTGATCTGAGCGATAGTAAGGCAAAATCGTAGACAAATAGATATGAAAGGCACCTTCAAGAAAATATTAATCAGACGATCTTATTTCGAACTTCTTCAAGTTTCTTTAGTATCTCCCCAGGAGTTCTATCCAACTCATCAGCAATTTTTCTCTGAATATCCAAAGGCAGTGTTGGGAACTGCTCACATAGATCTCCATCGATGACATCCTGTAACATTATCCTCAAACATTTAGGAATTTTCAAAAGTATAGGACAGATCTACAAGTTAAACAAACAAAAATATTGAAGGAGTGAAAAATGGAAGAGTTTTCTTATAATTAGGGCAGGATAGAAGTTTTTTGTTCAGGACCACAAGCAACCAGATCAATGTCCAAAACACGTAAACAATACATCTTGCTAATCTTCCATGATTTGCACCAAATAAGCATAACTAATACCTTAACAGGAAAATAAGCAGATCGAAAAGCCATATGATCTCTTCCGCACAAAGGTGGATGATCCTGTCTCAAGTGCATCTCTAAGTGTGAAAAGAAATCAACATCATCCCGAGAAGTAAATGGAAGCAGTGCCCCTACGCTTCCCATTACTGTCCCATATAAAATGCACTCTCCACCACCTGGAATCAAAGATGCCTTCTGCAAGCTAGTAACCACATCACCAACATGAAATTGTACAATCTCCTCTACCTTGTTTGGAGCACCATTGAGCTTTCCTTGCTCCCATTTTATCTTCCCACCAGTTGGGTCTTCTTCTATTTCATCAGAAACATCCTGTGGTAGTCTCACAAAATAAATATTCCCAAACTTGTCTGCACCTGCCACAGTATCAAAGTCAATGTGGTGTGATGCAGTAACCCATCTTGGAACACAATCATCGGCAAATATGTAAAGTTGATTTTCATCCCGTCTATACTTGCAGAAATGGAATGACTGCAAGAAAATACAAAGTATATAATCAGGGCAATCATTGTGGTAAGGAGAAGCTGTATCGAAAATAGGCAAACACTTGAGAAAAAGAACAATTACGGAAAATTATGATAAGAAGCACATAAAGTATTTACAATAAAATCTAATACATAAAAAAGAATACCTCTTGTATGTCCCCTACATAGATACGATCACGATAGGTATGAATTGAGACAATGGTATTAGGGAACAGCTTATTTTCACATTTTCTAAGCAATCTCCTTTTTCCCAAGTCATACAATCTGAGCACAGGTCCTATACCGGCGAGTAATCTTCCCTGAAATTGACAAAGAGAAAGTGGAACACCTTCTACTTGTGTTTTATGTAGAAGTTCCAAGCCTTTCCCCTCATCCACAAACTTGTAAATGTGGATAAAGCCAGCAATTAAACTTCTTTTGGGCCAAAAATGCAGTCCTTTTGCAGTACCAACGGCTAAGAGCATTCCATGCTCCTTATCATGGAAATTTACTGTGCACACGCTAAATGCTGCTTCATTGTCTTGGAGCTCCAGCAGACAAGTTGTAGCTGCTGTCCTTGGGTCTAGAATTCTGATGCAGGAAACCCACCTGTCTGACTCTGCCTTTGGATACCCATATTGCTCATCGGATAGGGGATCATCTTTGTCCTCATCATCACCATTTTCCATCTGCTCAACAGCAGCACTTCCATTTCCACCCATGCCAGCAGCCTCAAAACATTCCTTTTTAGCAGCTTCACGCTCCTCAGCTGTATATGCGCCCTGATCACTCTCGATAATAACCAAAAGTTTTCGCTTGGGTTGAAGCACAAACTTTCTGGGTGTGTACCTCAGAGGTATTGATGTTTCATTGAATGTTTCACCCAATCTTTCAATAGTGAAAATTCTCAATGCATCCCCAGCAACAGCAACCACACCTTCAGCGCACTGATCGGATGAGAATGAAGCTGCATGTTCGAGGGTCTCATATGACAGGGGTGTTAACAGAAAATGACCTTGATGAATATAACCGAGCCAAGGTCGGCTAGATAAACACAGCATTGCACGCCGGCCTCGCACAATAATGGAGAAGAGTTTTGGTGCTCTCAATCCCAAAAATCGAGATCTCGAATCAGAAAGTTCCCCTGTTACCATATCCACCACAATCCGAAACAGAACTCCAGATTGCAGACCAGCATTCAGAAAAAGATTAGCAGGGTGATCAGCACCATCCTCCCCACCTACCGATGCCTGAACCTCAAGAAAGAGAAGAGATTCTGGAGGTGATGAAACACTTTGCACACTCAGGATCTGCATACAGTCATCAGGATCTAGAGATAAGATACGGACGGTGTTATCATATGACCCAACTGCAAGAAATCGGGACCTTTGTCTACCTTCAGGAACTGGAGCAATGTCCAAACACGCCACATCTCCAGACATCTCATGTTTCTCTACCTCCATTAGCTGACCAGTCATATCCACCTCAAAATATATAAGTTCTCCTCCACTTAAAGCAATAACAACTTGAAGTCTATTTGAACCAACTTTCACAATCATTCTCTTTCCAGGAGTTCTCCACTCATTAATACGACCATCTTCCCTTATATGCCTAATTCCATTTGGGTGAACTTGCATTAAAGAATCATCTCCAATCAAAGAAATAGCCAGGGAAGGAGTAGTATCAAGAAAGCCGCTATCATTAACTTCCTCAACTGTTTCCCCAATAGAAAGCACAAGTGTTGCATTGTTAAAAGACACAACAATATATGCATCAAACTCATCATTAAGATTCTTCTTCACAGTCCAAACTGCACTTGGCACACCTGGAAGCAATGAGACAGCCATCTCACTAATTGCCAAACCAGGCCTTAAAATTCTCACAGAAGAACGAGGTCCACGCCCACAAAGTGAAAATATCTGAGGTGTTTCTTCATCGAAAAGGTTAGCAACTTTCATATCCATAATAGGCATCAAGCTCTCGACTTGATCAATTCTAACGAGGTTCTTCAACCCTCTTGGTTGGAAAAATACTGGTTGGAAACCCTCCTCAGTTTCCATAAGGGTGGCTGATGATGCCTCAACATCAGCTTCATCACCAATTGCTTGAAACTGATAGAGAGCATGATTCCCAAACTCTGAAGCAGCAAACAAAAACCCAGATTTCAACACACACATTGAAGCAGTAACAGGTATTGTATCGAAATACTTGATCTTCAATTCCTTAACCTTATCATTCTCATGATCCAATGTAACCTTGAAAATATCACCGTACTCCGTCTGCAATAAGAAGAAGAACATTGATTTCTGCCTGTGCGTTGCTGATGAAACTATTAAAACCCCTCTCTCAGCAGGCAAATCTGCACGACGAGGAATCACTGCCCTAACATCTGGGTGTCCCTGATTCTTATAAATGACAAAGTTCTCCGTGCAAACTAGAACCCCACTTGGCCCATCTGCACCTCCAGGCACTGTTACTAACCAATTAGCCCCATTATCAACATGCTCAGACCACTTCCTAGAAACATGATTAAGCCCTAAATCAAGTTCATAAAAAGTCAAATGCTTTTGTGCCTCACTCGCTGCCAGTCCCGTGGAATCCTGATCTGCCTCCGAATAATCCAACTCAATAGCAGCAAAAATGGGATTATCAAAGCCACAATCCACTCCACAGATTGAATAAACTATAGTATGCGACTTATGAGCCTCTAAAGGAGATGAAATGGTTAATCTAGCAGCAGTGTCCCTATTTAAAACATAAACCAACTTCTGCTTTTCACAAGCACCTATCATAACAGCCCTTCCCTTGGGGTCAATTGCCAGGTACTGACCCGGAACAATCCGGCGGCATCCAGATTTCCCAAAAGTTTCTTGGTGTATTTTATCAAAAACATTCTTCTCCTTATTATATTCCAAGATTACAATCCTACCTGAATCAGACCCAACTACGATATAATCCTTTTGAGCCCCAGTAAGCCTGAATTGCGTTAATGAACGAATTGCGCCAAAGATTTCGACGGATAGAAGGGTTTGGAGTTTACCGTTTTCGTCGGGACGTAGTAGATCAAGAACTTTACCGCGAGCTACAACGATTTCTTGGCTCTTGCCGCCGGAGAAGTTGCCGTTTATGGCGGAGACGATACCGGTTGGTCGCTGCAGCGTGAGGCTATAGAGGTACATGGGCGATGGTGAGTAGGATTAGGGCTAAGGCTTTAGAAGAGTGGAGAGCAGAAAGCGCAGACTAGGGCTTTTGGCAGAGTGGTGAAAATGAGAGAGCCTGGATAAATAATATATTGAAACTTTATTAGTTTGATAATTTAATTATTAAATCAATTAAATATTTATACATTTATCAAATAAAATTTTATTCTTGGGAAGTAGAAGTAGAAGTACAAGTACAGTATCCTTTTAGTCTATCATTCTTTAAAAAATAAAAGCTGCTCTAATGAAGGCAATCGCTTTAGCAGATAATGGTAACATGCAAGAAGAATCAGATAAACTAATTGCTAACTATACGAAAATTTTATTGTTTGTTGTTGTCAAATTTCGAAATTTTTTTTTTTTTATTTATATTTTTTATTTTTCCACAAAATTAATGAAAACTACAAAATATATATTATT
>JAOQML010000006.1:14764862-14779631 GCA_027568935.1 Erythroxylum urbanii | reverse complement strand
CATTCACATTCACATTCACGTTCACATTCTCATTCTCATTCACATTTATCATTGGACCTTGGTCCGTCATTCAACAGTTGAGAATCATTTATTCAGTCAAATTCATATACATTGAGCACTTCCAATATGGTATTCATGCATCAAACGCTTCGGACATTCAATGTCCAGAATCAAAACATTCATATCATATAAAAATTCAAAACATAATTATGAGCAAAACAATTTATTAACGAGAGATCATCTAGGTTACTTACAATTTGCTTTAGATAGCTTATTTCCTTGAGGTCCTAGGAATGTCTGGAAGTTGTCGCTCTAATTACTCTTCCATATCATGCAACACACATTTACACACATTACAACTTTGCACAATCATATAAGTACTCATTTATGCACATATGTATTTATAATAAGTACAATGCATGCTTAATGACAATCTTGGGTCTATTTCCTTAATTCACAACTCATAATAATTTACTAACATCTTTCAATCATTCTTTAATACTTAATACACTTTACTCGCTTTAATCACCTAATTCATCATCAAGTAGGGTCATTAGAGATCTTATTCAATCCTAACTACACCATAAAGAAGTACCCTAATATTATTAGGTTCAAACAACACTCAAAAGACAACCTTTTTTTCCATAGGTCTGCCCATGATTGTGGTGTCCTTGTCATGATCGTGACAGAAACTTCTGGGGCTGGCCATGATCGTAGTGATCCTGTCACGATGATCCTGCCACGATTGTGACAGAACCATATTCTGGCCAGGCCACGATCATAGGGTAAGGGTCACGATCGTCACAGAAACTTATTTTCCACGATTGTATCCTGCATTTTCTTCCTTATTTCTTCCACGAATTTAACACACCTACTAACATCAATTTCACTCAAAAATTTCCAAAATTCACTCCCTCTATTACAATATCATTTTATACTAATTCAATTATCAACTTGATTGCATTAAACTCTCAAACCTATACTTATTTGATTCACCATTTCCAACTAAATCTCATTATTCACCAAATCCTATCTCTTTCCATAAAATATCTCATTCATAATGCATCAACCAATTCATTTCCATAATTCATCACCTAGGATTCTTAACCTCTTCATTTTTACCTCAAACTATCTCAACAACATTCATAAGATAACTCATAACTTAAGGTTCATTAATCAAACAAACATAAAACATTTCATCATCTTTCATTATATTTCAGGAACATTACTCCACACCTTTCTTATACCTTAAATTCTCAATCTAATTCATCCACAGTATAACCAATATTTATGATTTTCAAATTCTCAAAATAAGAACACAACATATAAATTCATTCATCAATTCCTTACTTTCATTATCACACTAAAAATATGACATGATCACATCTCTTCATTTTTCAACTTTCAACACTCTTTCGAGCACCATTTTCATTTTTAATCATCTCAAAATCACCTATGGCACAAATCATAAGTTATCACTCATCAAAATACAGAAGCAAGGCATAACCCTATTTACTTCTTCATCCATGCATCATCATCATATTTCAACTTCCTTTTCATAATCAATTATCCTTGATTCTATCATCATAAATACTTTTTATTAAGCAACTCATGAACAACATTAACATATTAAAATTAGAACATAAACGTCTTCATTATTACACCCACGTTAAAGCACATATAAAATTTCAAGATCAAATCATCAATCTCAAATTACTCATCATAAATGTTTCATTTACCACTACCCATAAAGGTTAACAAGCTACTTATTTGATTTACACATAAGCTTCTTCAAAATCACCAAGAAGCCCTAACTCCTCATGTTATATGATTATCATCTTGAAGGTGGAATAGGTTAGGTTTTCTTGTGGAAAATGAAGAAGACAACAAGATGGGAGTAGCAAGTGAAAGGTGAGAGAAAGTTTCAATGTTGATGAAGGTAAGATGGTTATCGTGAATGAAGAAGAAGAAGAATGAAGGAGATGATGAAGATTACGAAGAAAAGAAAAAAGCAAGATACAAATCAATTAAATGGTCTTTGAAGTTAAGAGAATCGTGGTTTAAGACATTACTTGGCAAGTGACATTTGTCACTTGCCACATGTCCATTTTCTATAGGTTTCACTTGGTCCTCTTATTAACTAGTCCATTTATCTCCAATTTCTAATCGAATTGCCTCCTAATTTTCAATTACACTTGTCAATAATTCCTAAAATCATTTATCAAAATTTCCACTGCCATTTGACTCTTATTTCTACTATCATTTACTAATTATCCTGCCATTTGACACTTTTTCTAGTATAAAAATACTCGAAATTTTCATAAATTTCCTAAATTTCATGAAAAATTGTAAATCAATACTTATACTCCCCAAATCAATTTTTAAAGACATATAAACGACAATTCATATCAAAATCACATTGATATATCAATTATACCTGAAAATGTCAACGAATGCATGGACAGTCATTATAATGTGCAATAATCAAATTCACGTGTATGTGTGCAATATTATGCATGAGTATGAAATGCACTTTCTAACTTCTCAGTATTATCTCTCATGTACAATATTCTAGGGTTCTAACCCTTAGCATTGGAAGACGGGATGTTACAATTCTTCCTTCCTTAAGAAATTTCGTCCTTGAAATTCTTACCTGATTCAACGAATTGGTGGGGATACTATTTCCTCATATGCTCCTCCGTTTCCTATGTTGCTTCCTTACTTGAGTGATTCTTCCAAAGGACTTTCACTAATGAAATTTCTCAGTTTCTCAACCGTCAAAATTTCTCAACTGTCTCGTTTGATATCCCACTATCTTGATCAACTCCTCAATATAACTCAAGTTACTAGAAACTTTAATCTTTTGATTGAGTAATATATGCATCGGATCTGATCGGTATCTTCTGAGAATACTCACATGGAACACGATATATATTTGAGACATTTTAGTAGGTAAGGCTAATTTGTATGCCAATGTCTAATCCTTTCTATGATCTCATAAGGACCAATATACCTAGGGCTCAACTTACCCTTTTTACTAAACCTCAGCACTCCTCGTCAAGGCGATACTCTCAGAAATACTTTGTCTCCTACACTATATTCCATATCCCTTTGGTGTTGATCCATATAGCTCTTCTGTCTATCTTGAGCTGCTTTAATTCTACTTCGGATCAATTTCACTTTATCCATAGTATCTTGTATAAGTTCTGGGCCTTCTATCATTCTCAGACCCACTTCATCCCAATACAGAGGCGATCGAAATTTTTTACCATACAATGCCTTATATGGTGCCATTCCGATACTACTATGATAGTGATTTTTATATGCAAACTCAATCAAGGCTATATACTGATCCTATGCTCCTTAAAACTCCATTTGTTTGAGGATGAAATGTAGTACTGAAGTTTAACTTCGTACCTATAGCTGACTATAAGCTCTTCCAGAATCTCAAAGTAAATTTGGGATCCCTGTTTGATATAATGGACACTAAACAACATGCAACCTTACTACTTCGTTCACATATCTATAGGTTAACTGGTCTAGTGAGTTATTCTCTCTTACTAGTAAGAAATGGACCGATTTTGTCAATCAGTCCATCATAACCTATATAGCATCGTTTTGCCTCAGAGTCTTTTGCAATCTCATTATGAAATCCATCGTAATTCATTCCCATCTTCACTTCGGAATAGGTAATGAATGTAACCTCCCAACTGGAGCCCAATGCTCAGTCTTAATCTGCTAGCATGTTAAACACTTAGCTACATAGACAACTGCTTGCTTCTTCATCCCTGGACACCGAAAATGCTGCTTCAGTGTGTTATACATCTTAGTGGTATCAGGATGCAAAGCATAAGCTGCTACATGCGCCTCCTCTAGAATCTCCTTTCTTAAATTATCAATGTCAGGCACGTACAACCTATATTTTAACCATAGTGTCTCATCTCTTAGTTCAAACTCAGAATCTGGAGTCGTTTTCAATTTCTCTATAAGCTTCGCCATTTCGGGGTCTTTACTCTAAACCTTTTTGATTCTGCCATGTAACATCGGTCTCAGTCTTAGTATAGCTATCAGTGCCTCATTCTGCTCTAGATTCAACTCCATATTCAAGGCTTTTAATTGAACTAGGCTCGGTAACCTTGATATCTGAAGCTGAACTACACTGTTATTCAATTTTTTACTCAAAGCATCAGCCACCACAGTAGCTTTTCCTGGATGATTCTCAATTATACAATCATAATCCTTTAACAGCTCTATCCATCTCCTCTGTCTCATATTTAACTCCTTCTGACTTAACAGATACTTCAAACTCTTATAATCAGTGTATATCTGGAAAGTCTCTCCATACAGATAGTGTCTCTATATTTTTAAAGCCAAAACCACTGCAACAAGCTCTAAATCATATACCAGATAATTAATCTCGTGAGACCTTAATTGTCTTGATGCATAGGCTATTACTTTTCCATACTACATCAATACATATCCTAATCCTTGATGCGAGGCATCACTATAAACCACATAACTGCTAATTCCTGATGGAATAGTCAACACTGGAGTGATAGTTAATCGATGCTTTAACTCATAAAAACTCCTCTGACATTCATCATTCCATCTAAAGGGCACATTCTTTCTCAAAAGTTTAGTCAGAGGGGCTGAGATTAATGAGAACCCCTCGACAAACCTCCAGTAATATCCAGCTATTCTGAGGAAACTCTGGATCTCAGACACATTCTTCGGAACCTCCCACTTCATTATTGTCTCTATCTTCTTTGGATCCACTTGTATGCTTTGTCCAGTTACTATGTGACTTAGAAACACTACTTAATTAAGTCAAAACTCACATTTACTGAATTTGGCATATAACTATTTTTCCTTTATGATCTGTAGGATTAATCTTAGATGTTTAGTACACTCTTCTCTACTCTTCTAATAGACCAAAACGTCATCTATGAACACAATTACAAAATGATCCAAGTAGGACTCAAACACCTTATTCATCAATTCCATAAAAGCAGTTGGGGCATTAGTCAATCCAAACGGCATTACTAGAAACTCAAAATGCCCATACCTACTCCTGAAAGCACTTTTCGATACATCAACCTCTACTATCTTCTACTAATAGTACCCAGATCTTAAGTCCAACTTGGTGAACACCTGAGCTCCCTGCAACTGGTCAAACAAATCATCAAGTCAAGGTAATGGGTACTTGTTCTTCACTGTTACTCGATTCAGTTGCCTATAATCGATGCATAATCTAAGAGTTCTATCTTTCTTCTTCATAAATAATATTGGAGCTCTCCATGGTCATACACTGGGTCTAATAAAACTCTTTTCTAGCAACTCCTACAACTGAACTTTCAACTCCTTTAGTTCCACATGTGCCATCCTATATAGAGGAATAGATATAGGACCTGCACCTGGAATCAAGTCGATCGTAAACTCCGTTTCCTTATTTGGAGGTAAACTAAGTAACCCAGTGGGAAACACATCCAGGAATTCCCTAACCACATATATGTCCTGCATATTTCACTTAGTTCGGGTATCGATGATTGTGCGCCAAATAAGCCTCACATCCTCCTTGCATCAACCTCAAGGTACTTGTAAGTGAGATCAACCTAGCTGGCACTACTTAACTAATACCTCTAAAAACTATGCTTAGTTGATTAGGAGATTCTAATATTACCTCCTTAGTATAGTAGTTCTTGATAGCTCTACGAGCAATGCGCCAATCTATGCCTAAGATAATATCTATCTCTCTTAACTGTAACACAATCAAGTCTGCTTCTAATTATGCCTGATCAATTTGAATGATACACTTCTTAAAAACTTCTCCTATTAATGTAGTACTACCTATCGGTGTACTCACCTCTAATACATATTTCAATAGTTCTCTATCACAATGTAGCCTAGATTCCAGATGTGATGTGATAAAAGAGTGCGTGGATCCAGGATCTAGTAATACAAAAGCTTCATAAGTAAAATAAGCAACACACCTGCAATATCTGGAGAATTCTGAGCCTCTTATCTGGTCATTGTATAAACTCGGGCCTGATACTACGGTTGGCTTCTCCGCACCTCAGTCCTGATAGTAGGACTCACAGAACTCATTCTGCTCCTACCACGGCCTCTCTCTGCAAACTTAGTAGCTCGACTCTGCTTGACAGTAGTTTATGTTACTGCTCCTCTTCGCCTATGAGATTATGCTCCAAAATACAACAGAATAGTCCCTGATATGATGATCAAATTAGCTGCATCGAAGGCAAGCTCCTGATAATTTCCAGCATTCACCACTGTGTATCTTCCCACAATCCTCACAATTGGGTAACTGTCCCAATACTATACCTTTTTCACTACCAGACTGTACAAAGCTACCCCTCTATCCAAACCCCGACTGTCTTAACCTAGCCGATTGTCTAAAAGCTCTATTCTGATGCTTACTAAACCTCCTGCTATAACCACCCTAAGACTCGCTGGGCCTCTTCATTCTAGACCTTGATCTATGTTCTGACTGACTATCATTTAACAACTGCTCAATTCAGATCAAGGCAGCTCGTAGTTCTATAAAATTACCCAGAATAGAAATGGCTAACCTCGTCCGAATCTTCATATTCAGCCCATCTTCGAATCTCCTGTACTTGTCTTCTTTAGTAGGAATCAAGGTAGTAGCATAACCCATCAGTTCGTTAAACTTTATCTTAAACTCTACCATAGATAAACTGCCCTGCTTTAGATCTAAAAATTCTTTCATCTTTCTGTCCAGGTAGATCTTAGGCATGTAGTTTCCTTGAAGACTCTAAAATAGTCTTCCCAGTTCAAGTTACAAGGCCTGATGATACTGCCTGGAATAGTTTTCCGCCATTGCTTTGTTGGGCCTTACAGTAAGGAAACCGCACAGTCAAATTTCTTATCTGACTCGCAGTTATCTGATGGAAGACTCTCTCTATTCTCTCTAGCCATACCTCGACCTTTGCAAGGTCTGTACTTCTGTAGAAGTCTACAGCCCCCTGCTTTCGTAGTTTATCGTACCTCCTTTCCTTTCTCTCGGGAATTCTAGGAGGCATTTTCTCAGGTTAAGATACAGAGGACTCTTTACTAGCTCCTACTAATTCTAAGTTGTTTATGTTAGCTGACCTTCTAACTTGATCACCTATGAGGGATAACCTATAATAGACAAGAACTTTTATCACTATCCATATTTCTCATGATATTTTATGTCTAATACTATATATGTCCCTATGGATGCCAAACCATGCTCTGATACCCAGCAATGTAGCACCCCAATCCTATCCGACAAGTGCCTGTACTACATTTTGACATTCGAGCCCATGCCCGATGGAAGAAATGCACTAAAGAAGTCACTTTCACTTATCTCATGGCATCATAATTTAAAACATGAATACTCAATTTCTAAAAACCCAATTTTCATTTCATAAAACATGATATACAATGTAGCATTGTAGACAACATCCCTATATGTACATTACCAAAAGCTAATCAGAATTTATAGCTCTATTTACAAAATATGCTACATATAAGAGGAATTATACAAAAAATTTTATCTAAATCCATCAGTATCAGTTGACCAACCTTTGAGCCTTTTCTTTTATCCCAAAAGCAGTACTTGATCTCTTCTAAGTTGTCCTAGAAGCGAAGTCGCCTCTCTCGAAGTTGAAAAGTCAACGTTACAATTTTGGTGAGTTTTGTGAACTTAGTGAGTTAACTATCCTCGATGGTTCACTCAAATCACATAACAGAACAATTCATACAATCACCTAATTCACATCATTTCATTTATCATCATGTAACATCACAAAATACTTTCTTCACAATTTTCACATTTCTCATTCAACACAATTCAACAATACATTGCAATCATTCAAAACATACATATCAAATGTATATACAATGCTCATGAGACTCACATTTGTTTATTACGTTGTTGTGACCGAGTGTCCTTTTCTTTGTCTCGTATCCAATGTGGATGCAAGGCTCAGTAATAACTGTCCCTTATCCACTGGAGATACAGTGCTCATTATATATAGTGAGCTAGAGGCTCTTACCACATTCTAAGCTTTAAGCTCTTTTTCACTGGTAACTCCGGTCACAACTATCTTTTTGTTATTATGTATTCATATAATGAATTGCTTCACATGTATTCAATCAATCTCTAGTGCTCAATCATTCACATTCACATTCACATTCACATTCATATTCACGTTCACATTCTCATTTACATTTATCATAGGACCTTAGTCCGGCATTCAACATTTAAATTGAGAATCACTTATTCAGTCAAATTCACATACAATGAGTACTTCTAATATAGTATTCATGCATCAAAAGCCTCAGACATTCAATGTCTGGAATCAAAACATTCATATCACATAATAGTTCAAAACAGAATTCTGAGCAAAATAATTAATTAATGTGAGACAATCTAGGTTACTCACAATTTGTTGTAGATAGCTTATTGCCTCGAGGTCCCAGCAATGTCTGGAGGTTGTCTCTCTAGTTGCATTTCTATTTCATGCAACACACATTTACACACATTACAACTTTGCACAATCATGTAAGCACTCATTTATGCACATATGTATTTATGTTAAGTATAATGTATGCTCAATAACAATCTCGGGTCTATTTCCTTAATTCACAATTCATAATCATTTACCAACATCTTTTAATCATATTTTAATACCTATTACACTTTACTCACTTTAATCACCAAATTCATCATCAAGTAGGGTCATTAGAGATCTTATTCAAGCCTAACTACACCATAAAGAAGTACCCTAACTTTATTAGGTTCAACTAACACTCAAAAGAAATCCCTTTTATTCCATAGTTTTTCCCACTATCGTGGCCACGATCGTGACAAAACCATATTTTGGCTAGGCCACGATCGTGGGGTAAAGGCCACGATCGAGACAGAAACTTATTTTTCTCAGGCCACGATCGTGGGGAGAGGGCCATGATTCTGCCCTACCCTTTCTTCCTCATGTCTTCCACGAATTTAACACACTTACTAACATCAACTTCACTCCAAATTTTCCAAAATTCAACTCCTCTATTACAACGTTATTTCATACGAATTCAATTATCAACTTTATTATATTAAACTCTCAAACCTATACTCATTTGATTAACCATTTCCAACTAAATCTCTTCATTCATGAAATCCTACCTCTTTTTATAAAATATCTCATTCTTAATGCATCAACCAATTCATTTCCATAGTTCGTCACTTAGTATTCGTAACCTTTTCATTTTTACCTCAAACTATCTGAACAACATTCATAAGGTAAGTCATAACATAAGGTTCATTAGTCAAACAAACATAAAACATTTCATCATCTTTCATTATTATACCTAATTTTCATTTTAGGAACATTACTCCACACCTTTCTTATACCTTAAATTCTCAATCTAATTCATCCACAATATAGCCTATTTTCATGATTTTCATATTCTCAAAATAAGAACACAATAGATAAATTCATTTATCAATTCGTTACATTCATTATCACACTAAAAATAGAATATGATCACATCTCTTCATTTTTTAACTTTCAACACTCTTTCAAGCACCATTTTCATTTTTAATCATCTCAAAATCACCTATGACACAAGTCATAAGTTATCACTCATCAAAATACAAAAGCAAGACATATCGATATTTACTTCTTCATCCATACATCATCATCATATTTCAACTTCCTTTTTATAATCATTCATCCCTTAATCTATCATCATAAATACTTTTTGTTAAGTAACTCATAAACAACATTAACACTCTAAAATTAGAACATAAAACTCTTTATTATTACACCCTCATTAAAGCACATATAAAATTTCATGATCAAACAATCAATTTCAAATTACTCGTCATAAATGTTTCATTTACCACTACCCATGAAGATTAATAAGCTACTTACTTGATTTACAGATAAGCTTCTTCAAAATCACCAAGAAGCCCTAACTTCGTATGTCACATGATCATCATCTTGAAGGTGGAATAGGTTAGGTTTTCTTGTGGCAATTGAAGAAGACAACAAGATGGGAGTAGCAAGTGAAAGTTGAGAGAAAGCTTTAACGTTGATGAAGGTAAGATGGTTATCGTGAATGGAGAAGAAGAAGAATGAAGGAGATGAAGAAGATTATGAAGAAAAGAAGAAACCAATATACAAAACATTTAAATGGTCTTTGAACTTAAGAGAATCGCGGGTTAAGACATTACTTGGCAAGTGACAAGTGTCACTTACCACATGTCCATTTTCTGTAGGTTTCACCTGGTCCTCTTTATTAATTAGTCTATTTATCTCCAATTTTCAATCCAATTGTCTCCAAATTTTTAATGACACTTGTCAATAATTCCTAAAGTCATTTATCAAAATTTTCACTGCCATTTGACTCTTATTTCTACTACCATTTACTAATTGTCTTGTAACTTGGCATTTTTCCTAGTCCAAAAATACTCAAAATTTCTAGAAATTTCCTAAATTTTATCAAAAATTCTAAATCAATACTTATACTCTCCAAATCAATTTTTTAAAGACATATAAATGGCAATTTATATCAAAATCACATTTATAAATCAATTATACTTGGAAAATGTCAATGAATGCATGAACATTCATTATAATGTGCAACAATCAAATTCATGTGTATGTGTGCAATATTATGCATGAGCATGAAATGCACTTTCTAATTTCTCAATATTATCTCTTATGTATAATATTCTAGCGTTCTAACCCTTAACATTGGAAAACGGGATGTTACAATAGGTGTGGACCAGGAACCACCAAAGTTAAATTGTCACATCGAGCTACAGTAAAGGAGAGCTGCTGGCAGAAAAGAACAAAGAGTGGTGTGAGTGAAAACAAAGAGAGCTGCATAAGAAGAGAAGAAAGAAAGAGTGAATAGTGACGGTGGTCCAAATGTTTATTTATCAAATCGATGAACCGTAGCTAAAAAGAAGAGTTTGTGGCAATGAAGATAGCTAGTAAGGGTTTCGGTTGGGGGTATTTTTATGTGTGCCAAAGCATTTTTCCTGGGATAGACCCATGGAAGGCTAAGATTCCGACACCAGTTCGGAAGTGATATCGACATCAATGACCTAGGTTAAGCATTTTTTATTATTTTGTTGTTCCTTTCTCTCATTAGGAATTGATTATATTATCTTGCGTTTATTGGATTGGATATTGAATAATGATGATTTTAATGCTCTATTGAATCGTTTTTCATGAAAGCCTATTGCTAGAATCTAATGCAATACGTAATTGTTATATTCTCAATTCATGTGTAGCAACTAATGGTTCCGAATCATTAGAGATAACATAACATAGGTTAAATAATCCGAGCTTGTGTGATTATTGCTTAGATTGGTCTATTTTTTTTTATTTGTAAAGCAGTTATCCAGATAAACTTAGAGAGCTTATTCTAGGTTTCCCAATAGCTAGGGCTAATTAATGAGTGCTTCGTGAATAATTAGGATCTAAGGAAAAATCGGGATTAACAGAGTTTGTTGTTAATCTACAACTGATAATTGCTAAGAGAGATAAAAGAACAACAAATCAATGAATTATACTTAATTAGGTTGTAGGCCGAGATTGAACCAAAGAACCGGATCCCTGTCGAATTCTCCAATTTTATCATTTTTTGCATGTTTTCTTTAATTTGTTTTTATTAGTTAGTTTAATTTTTTCTTATTCCAAAATCTAAACCCCCTATTACCTAAACATTAATTAATTTCATTTTATATGCTAATTGAACACTTTCTGTGGGATCAATCTAGACTCACCACTACCACAGTCGTAGTCTAGTTATTTTATTTTGACTAGTGTTATGATACGTATGTCAATTTTTTCTTTTTTCATTTTGCTAAATGATATATGTTGAAAAGTTATTCATGATTAATGCATCTTCCTAGATTTGTAATGAATGTAATATTTGAGTATGTTGGATATGAGGTAGATGCTGTCTTGGAAGGTTCACTTATTGTGGTTTCAATGTATTGTTGGCATAAATTGTATGAGGATTCCTTCGGATTGGTATATGCTTCATGTAGTTTGTGAGTGAGAACTGAGTGGGGTTGTGAAATATAAATGTTGCATCCGTCATAGCTGACGGTACCCAATTTTTGATGAGTGTTGCTTTGTTTCACTAGCTTAATGGATTTCATACTAATTGAGCCAAATACATCTCACCTTACCTTTGCCCACATTACAATCTTGAAAAGTCCTTTGATCCATGATTTTTCATGTGAATATTAGTGGTCGAGAAATGATATGAAATGCAAAGTTGTGGATTTTCATAATCATGAATGGTGTTGAGTGTACCCATGGATATATTTTAGTTAAACACATTTTCTGAGTTTATCGTTAGATTGTTTAGTTTTCAAAGGTATTGAATGTTGATTGATCATGAGTAAAAGCTTGGAATTTTAAATTCTTGCTATGTTTTTTGAAAGTCATTCATCTTTGTTTCTGATTATGTACTCTTGGAAAATATAAGAATTGAGTAAATGTTTCAAGTCTTTGAGCTTAATTTGGATGTTTTACCTAAGGACGACCAAAAGCTAACTAGGGGAAATTGATATATGTTTAATTGCCAATACATTTAATCATTTACACTTAGCAATTATTGATACGAAAATTCTTAAGATACTCACTTTAATTCATATATGATTTTAGGTACATTTTGTAAACAAAGAAATTAAAGTGAGTCAAAAGCACTACATTTGGGCCTTTTTTCTAAAGTATTACACTAACTTGTATTCATGGAGTAAGAAGAAGAGAATTAGAGCAAGAAGAAGAGAATTAGAGCAAGAAGAAGACAATAAAAACTCTTTAAAATAACATTTGTTGGATTAGAAGAAAATTTGGAAAATTTAGTCCAAAAGAAGAAAACAAAGAAGTAGCCAAGAGAGAGAACAAATGTAAAATGACATAATAGAAAGAAATTAAAGTAATAAAATGCAATAACCATAAGATCACGAGACATGCATTACAAAACAAGAACAAAGTCAGCTCCCCATTTATCTATAGAAACCTAGTTGCCATATGCTTTGGAACGTAGCTCGGGAATAAAGCCAAGATAAAAATGTGTGTCGACTGGTATGGAAGAGTGGAGGTTCAGCTGAAGTAAAGAACGGGTAAGGGCTGACAAAAATGGGTAAAACAACATATGCATAATGTTACACCTATAAAATTTTCCTATATGAAGCTAGCTATCCATTTAAATCATGAGAAATACCTAGCTTTTGAAGGAACCGAATGTGTGATGGCTGCAGCAACGTGAATCGAAGACAATTTAACACATTACAAAATGATACACATTATGCTTCCATTTAAATGCCACCCGTCTGTTCCATTTAACCTAGCATTTAAGGTATAAAGTATACATGGATGGGGGACAAAAATGTGGGGGCTAGTGATGAATAAAATGATGAGAGTGAATAAAGGGCAACAACTCCTTCATTTTTGTCTCCTTTAGTTTTGAAGCAAGTGGAGTAGCTGGAAGACCTATTTTCTCTTCGGTTAAGCCTCATTTCCCATGGTTTTTAAGATAGTCTATATCATAATAAAGGGAGGTGTTGGTAAGGAGGTGTGTAAAGAACCAAGAGTTAAAAGTAATACAGCAGGTTATATATTTTATCCTCTTCAGTTTTGGAGGATTGGGATGACTAGAAGAGAGCTATAGGAGAGGAGTAAAACGTGAACAGGAGGGTGGTCCAAGAACTTAATTCATGACATCATGGATTAGTGGAGAAGGTTGGCGGTAGAAGAGAACAAAGAGTGGCATGAGTGAAAACAAAAGAGAGCTACGGGAGAGAGTGATACGTGAATAGTAGAGATGGACCAACATCATTAATTGTCACATCGGTGAATAGGGAAGTGTAGTGAGGAAGAGAAGCTTGTGGCGGTAAAGAAGGAGCTAAAAGGGGTTTCAAATGGGGATGATTTTTACGGGGCTGAAGCATTTTCTTGATAGACCCATAAAGGGATAAATGTCCCGACACCAGTCTAGAGATGACATCGACATTGACGACTTAGATTAAGCATTTTTTATTATTTTGTTATTTCTTTCTTTCATTAGGAGTTGATTATGTTATCTTGTGTTTATTGATTGGTTATTTGAATGATGATGATTTTAATGCTCTATTAAATCATTTTTCATGATAATCCATTGCTAGAATCGAATGCAAGACGTAATCGTTGTATTCCCGATTCATGTGTAGCCACTAATGGTTTCGAATCATTAGAGATAACATAACATAAGGTAAATAATCCAAGCTTATATGATTATTACCTAGATTAGTCTATTTTTTTGATTCGTAAGGCGGTTGTATAAATAAACTTAGAGAGTTTATTTTAGGTTTTTCGATAGCTAGGTTTAATTAACGAGCACTTTGTAATTAACTAGGATCTAAGGAAAAGTTGGGATTAACAGAGCTTGTTGTTAATCTATGACCGATAATTGCTAAGAAAGATAAAAGAATAACAAATCAATGGTTTATGCTTAATTAGGGTATAGGCTGAGATTAAACCAAAGAACTAGATCCCTCTTGAATTCTCCAATTTTATCATTTTTTGTATGTTTTCTTTAATTTGATTTCATTAGGTTTATTTTATTTTATTTTCTTATTAAATCCAAACCTCCCCCCTTTTACCTAAACTTCAATTAATTTCATTTCATAAGCTAATCGAACACTCCCTGTGGGATCGAACTAGACTCACCATTACTACAATATTAATCTAGTTATTTTATTTT
>JAOQML010000006.1:14732153-14764762 GCA_027568935.1 Erythroxylum urbanii | reverse complement strand
TCATTTGGTAATTTAGGCAATAACTCATCTTGTAAATGCTTACCCCTTACAGAAAGTGTCTTGTAATTAGAGGTTCACTTTTATAAGTAAAACCAATTATATTTGTATTCATCATTATAACTCTTTTAGGCTCCAAGCATGTTATTCAAAATTTCATTACCTATAATGAATTTAGATAATGATTATTTGAGTTTACTTCCCTATTTGATGCCTTATTTACTTACATCAAAATATTGTCATTATTATTGACAAGAACCACACTTTTAAATTCTATCATGTAATGCATATCACATTTTAATTTCTCAATCTTATATCAAATATTTTATATTCTTTTTTGCAGGCCTTATATTGTGTTAGAGAGCATCCCTTATCTTTCTTCGTTGTAGTTTGAAGTTATCCATCCATCTAAGTTAGTCGTCCAACTAATATTTACCATATGTATTGCTTTAATAATATGATTATGATGCCTTTGGATTTTGTGTGAATGAAAAGGAGGTCTTCATTTTGTGTTGTTGTTTAGAATATTCTTATAATCATTGATGATTTTTTATGCTTTTCTTTAATAGTCTAAGTATTTACTGTATGTAGAATTAGTTTGAGTTACTTGTCATAACTTCGAAGGACTGAAGCTTAATACTATTTTCAGGTTAAAATATGCCACCAAAGAGAAGACAGGATTTGATGCAACTAAGATTCAGACCATGATTCGGAGGTAATTACTATACAGGTGTGACGGTGTGATTCGTCAATAACTGTTGTAGAGTCATCCACCGCCTCCAAATTAATAGTGTACTTTTGGTCATTTTATTAGAATTACAAAAAATTATTATGTAAAATCTTATTATCAATTAAGATATTTTCAACTTTTATCATCAATCAAATTTAAATTTAAAAAATTAAATATATACTATTACATTAATAGCTGTTTAAATTATGCATCAATTATAACATCATGAAATAAAATTTATCGAAGGTATTGACAATACATTATAAAAAAAGTTTTTTGATTATTTTACCAACGAAAATCTGAGATCTATTAGTAAAAATACCAATGGAATGATGTATATCGTAGGTAAAACTACCTACAGAAAATAATGTTCCGTTGGTAACTTTACCGACGGCATAATGTTCCATTGGTAAATTTACCGACAGAAAAATGTAAGCTGTTGGTAAAGTTACCAATGGAATATTATTTTTTGTCGATAAATTTACCAATGGTATATATTTTTTCGTCGGTAAATTTACCAACGGAACATTATTTTTCTTCGGTATTTATTAGCTACAGTTGTTTCTATGATGCCTATGTCTGTCGGTAAAATCCATCACTAATATTACATACCGACATAAATTGAATGTTTTTTGTCGATAATTTCTGTCATAAAACCACGTTTTTCTTATAGTGGTTGTTCATCTCCAATAACCATATTGGCCATCAAAATTCTTGATCTATTATTGTCAAAAGGTGTTATAGTCATTTCATTCTTTCCTTTCATAAGGTTAAGGGTAAAAAATGTTTGTCCTCCTAAAACCATCTGTATGTCTCTTTAAATGAGACGTTTCACCTTTCGAACCAGTTGAATTCAACTTATGAAAATAATTGCATTTTGCCTTTTCAATTCTGTCGATCGATGTATTCTTCTTAAAATGATTTCAAACTTTACTTTTATGTTGAATAACTTTGAGTTATATTTGAACTTCTATCATCATTTGGTGGAATAAAAGTTTGCACTTCTACCTCCGGTACTATATTAGAACTCTCAACTGAAGGAATATGTTCATCCATTTGACAAATCAACTATGAAACCACTAGATTTAAGTTTCCACAACCAACTAACCGAGCAACCACTATAAGGGTAGTATATTAGAAAACAACTCTGTAATCATGATTTACAATAAAAACAAAAGCTTAATCATAGTTAGAGCCTACATATAATCCAATTATAGAATTGGGATCGACCAGTAGAAAAGTAACTTACCAATCACCTTCATCAATTAACCAACTAAACATGCACAACAAGTTGTGGAACTGAAAAGGACGTTTTGCAGAAGACGCAATATTACAATAGTTCCACTTTGCTTGGTGATTGCCATTGTTTTCTAAATTAGAGCAATTTTTTTTACTTACAAGATCATCATAGCAAGAAGCACAAGAGCTTGGAATAATTGAACTAAAATAATCCTAGTGATGATGTGATCCTATCCTAATCCAACATGTATGCTAAAGCTGGTAAATGGGAGAATGTAGCAAGGATTCAAATAGAGTGGTATTACAAAGCATCCACTCAAACACCTAGATTCAGTTTAGTTGAGGTGAAAAGGAGAGTTTACAAGTTTGTTGATTGTTTTACAAGACATATCAGTATGTCCCATACCAACTTTCAAGACATTTACGAGATGATTCACCAGATGGAATGGCAATTGAAATTTGAAGTTTTTTGCCAATTACATCATAGTCACTGCTTAATGTAGATGAAGAAGAGAAGAAACAAATATTGAAAGCTTATAGTCAAAAATTAAACCATTTTTTATCATTGAAACTTGCACTATTTTGAGCTAGTATTTTTTAAGTTAAATAATTGAATTAAAAGAAATAAGAACACAAGGTTAAAAACTTACAACCATAAGCTCAATAAAAAGAGTTATATAAGAAAAAACAACCATCAAATGAGAAATCTACTTTGTAGCTAATTGTATAACATACTCCAAATAGAGCTAAACTAAGCTTAACTTATAGATATACATGAAAACATTCTAGCAAGAGTTTAGTTTGGAAATCTTTTAACTTAGGTTCTCAATCTTTTTTGCAAATCCAAATTTCCCTCTCATGATCATATCTTATATGGAACTCTTGGGAGGAATTAACAATGGTTATTTGAGTTTATTGATAGTTGGGTGCATCTAAAATTTCCCAACTTTCAGCCATATTTTTGCTTCAAAGCAATTATATGTCAAGTTTTATGAACTATTCTCTAATTCAATTGACTTACTTTTAAATAGAATTTTGTATATTAAGAAATTTTCCTTGCATACATTTTGATTTACAATGAACAATATACAGTTGCATATTATTCCTGGATTGGAGAATTTTTTAACTTTAATCTATATACCTAATGCAAATGTATATTGAAAAAAATAGATAGTTTATAATCTCAAGTTGTTACTTACGCAACTTACAAAATAAAAGATAGCTATTATTTCCAATTATAATTTACATTACTATTAATTGCTATATTATAACAAATTATAGGATGAAGGAGACCTTAGAAAAAAATACTTGCTTCAACCTAAAACTAGCTACTAGCTAATGTTACAGATTAAGAATACATAGTACATACTAGCTATTATTGAAGAAAAAATTCATGTACGATTTATACAAATCATGTTATATAAGTCCTTTAACAAATAAGAAATAATTGAGCTTTTTTGTTATATGGATGGATGGAGGTTAACTTAGTAGAGCTTGAGTTGGTACACCTTTAATTTCTATTTGTTATCTTCTTCTTCTTCTATATACTAACTCTACTTCTCTCAACGTTAACACGCTTGCTCAGTAACACAACTAAAGGTCAATTTGGTCTTTCCACCATAAATTGGTTCCATCCTTCCCTTTACTCTCTATTCTTAGTAACGATTCCTCCATTCTTTACCTGAAAAAGTTATTCTTGTCCCTCTTTTAACTATTTCAACTCTTACAACTCCTCCTAACCTCAATAATTTGACTTTTTCACCCTTTACTTTCTTTTTCCCCCTCTACCTCGCCTTCCATCCCCAATTCTTCATCTTCAGTCCCCCATGTCCTAAACTTTACCTCACATTGGTCCAAGAACCTAAAAACTACATGTGTCTACTTTAGAACCTAAATTAGAAGCACCTTGCTTGCTCATTATTATTTTGAGGCTCAATTAGAGAAAAGTGGTGAGGGAGACCTCTAAGGGAACTCAGGAGTCCACTAAGAAATAAGAGTTACCATCCACTTAATAAGGAAGGTAAAAGAAAATGGTAGAAACTTATGAGAATTTTGTGTTAACTGTTTCAAAAATAAGTAGACAATATGTTATGCGATTATATGTGTGCACTTTCATTCATATATTTGATAAGCATGTATTTTGTGCTTAACCATTTCTTAAAACAACATAAACTTCAGTTTCTGTTCAAAAAATATACTGGATCAATGCATGAAATCTAACTACCACAATGTGATCCCACTAAACTTATTAATCAATTGAGTTCTACTAAATCTATTTAGTCCTACCTTCAAAGAGCATCCGCATGTTTAGATAAAAAACATGGAAAACAGTTGAAGTGACTTTTAAACTTTTGTGCAGAACAAGCTAGCATTACAGATGAGTAGACAAAATTCCAATTAGAAATTCACAGTGCATATTAGAGCATATATATCCTTGATGAACAATAATCATAAATTCATCCATATATATTCTATAAACATCTCTTATTCTATTGGCGTTTCATCAAACACATCAGATCCCAAGACAACCAACAAAAGGGAAATGATTAAGAGAGAATGAGACCTTACCTGTGAGCCTATGATGTTGCCACGAACGTCGACAAAAGTGAGTGAGTACTTGAGGAAGAAGAAGAATAGAGAAGTGAGTGAGTTCTCGAGGACCAAGGGAGATGGAGGCAGGGAGGAGGCCGAAAGACAGGACGAAGGCGACAATGCGAGTTATGACAGTGCGAGGTAGGGAGAGGGAGGTAGAGGCAGAGCAGGAGGCTAGGTGAGTGGGAGAGTGGAAGTGGTGATTGGAGACCCCGTGAGTTTCATTTCAAATGAGACAAAACAAAACGACATCATTTTGTCTCTTATTTTTAGTAACCGTATAGCTGGGAGACATCGTTTTACACTTAAAGCAAAATGACATCATTTTATCGTTGGAACAAATAAGTTAAACATGAACAAAATGACGTCGTTTTGTTTATGGCCCAGGGCGGCCCATGGGCTACAGGCCAGGCTGGTCGATATGGGCCACGACTCGGCCCGACCACCACTACCAAGGACTGCGGCCTATCTCCTCCAGGCCCATGGCCTGTGATTCACAGGTCATGACCCAGCCTGTTATTCCATGGACCATATCCAACTGGCCCATGGCCTGGCCTGTTGGTAGGTTTAACCGACCCAGACCGGTTTGACATTCCTAGCTCTCTCCTGGACTAGAAAGCCAATTCCAGGTTTAGTTGCCTTGAAGTCTTTAAATTTGGATAAGTCCTATTAGAAATTGGATGGATGAATAGAGTGCCAACACAAGAATCTCTATCATCCACCTCCTTCACCTTCTCAAAATCCTCCAAATCAAGCTTATCTAAACTAATACTATACAGGGCTTAGTTATCATCAAAATACCCTTTGATGGAATCAAAATAGAAGAAATTATTTGTATAATTCCAATCAAATGGGTATTAACTGAAAAGGAACAAATTAAGGCCATAAGAACACACTTATATCACAAAAATAAAAAAGGAAAAAGTAAAAGAAAGACATATTACATCTCCACGAATCATAACACGTCTTTCTGTTTTGCCCGAACAATAAAAGTCAAAAAAGCAAGTGAAAATAACAACAAATATTTTCAAAGTTAAAAGAAAACAAGATCTTTTGAAAAAAGAGAAAGGGTTAGTGGAGATAATCCCAAAACGAGGGTTTTGTGACAGGTCTCTCTTAGTCAGCCTCTGTCCAGTTTTATAAGAGGTGTAACAAAAGAAAAAAGGAACTATTACCGATGTTTGGGTAACTAAGAGCCCAACCTGAGCCAAGAAGAGAATGGTTTTGTACTTTCGTCCTTCCATCGATGGGAGTGTTAAAACAAAATTATAAGATGGAATCTCTTTTTCTTAAACTTTTTGATATCATTTTATCTTTCAATCTTACATGATATTATTGCTATTTTTGAGTTAGTAGAAAACAAATAGGAAGATGGAGATTTGACATTAATGATGTACATGTTTCAAAGTTATATTTAGCAAATATTTATTAATATGAAAAAATTTACTTTTGAATTATCAATTTATGTAGTTCGAATATTTTATAAGAAAATATTTAAATTTGTTTGCAAATAATAATATTAAAGAAAAATTGTGACAAGTAGTTTATAATCTCTGAAATTCGTACAATAATGACAAAATTAATCATTATAGTGGTTAATTTTATTATGATATTATCACAAGAAATAGTTATCATTAATTTATTACGTTTATATTAACAATAACTTTTCTAACAAAAAGTTAATGATTAAGTAACAACAAAATTTCTTGTCACAAAAACTACAAATAACAGTGACCATAGTAATAGTTTCGTTTTTGTGACAATATTAAGTAGACACTAACTAATTGAATTTTTATTGTCAAAAGTGTTCGTCACCAAAAATAAAATATCATGTGACGGTAAACCGTTTTTTTATAACAAGAGAAAAAATATTAGTGACCAAACTATATTTTTTCACAATTATAATTCATTCCAACTAAAATTACTTTGGCACCAAATTGCATATGCTTTTAGTGACACACTATTAATATATTAGCAATGGCAATTTAATTGTAAAAAATACAAATTGTCATAATTACCATTGTATTAGTGACGAAAAATAAATCATAATTGTTAATCCAAACAATAGTGTCAATCAATTGTTTTGTCACAAAAAAACCCCATATTTGTGATGAAATGATAGTTAATCACTAAATGTCTTAACTCTTATGGTTCAAGTAAATAATGCAAGTAACCTTCAATGTTCAAAATAATAAAAAGGTCTTTAAGAAAAATAGGATAAAAGTTAATAATATGGGTTAATAACAATGAAAAAGGTTAAGGTTCAACTTGGTTAGATAAAATTATAGGTATAGTAAATATCAAAGAAATAGACTAAAGCAAGTTGTTAAATCTAAGTGCCTTTATCATGTTAATCCTTCTAATTTAACAAATATGATCTCAATATGCAAAATGAAAGTAAGTTCTAGAATTATTCTACTATGCATGATAACACACATGAAAAAATAAAAGAGCTTTAAAATTTTGAAATTTTGTTGTTAAGCTCAAAAGCTCACAAAAATATGGGTATATGTGTGTGTAAATAATATGCAATATCATTCAACTTGATAATCTTAATGAATACTAAAAATATGACCTAGAAAAGAAATTTTATTCTAACTATCATTATACTAATTCAATAAAATTAAATATTGATGGACAAATTTCAATTAAATCTATACATTGTCCTCAATGTGCATAGCATAAGCATATATAATAAGTGAGGAGGCTTAGCGGTACTTTACATTTTTTCTGATTTTAATCCATCCAATGGTAGATTACATCCTTGCAAAATATAAAGAAAAAGAGATAAAAGGTAAAAGATAATAAAAATAAAAAAACTAAGTAAATAAATACGAAATAGGAAAAAATAAATAACATAAAATTCAAAATGAAACCTATCCTAATTCATAGGTTGCCTCCCATGTAACATTTCTTTAATGTCGTTAGCTTATCGTAACCTGCACGTTGAGCCTCATCCTGGGTCTATGATCAGTAACTTGCTTCTATACGTTTCTCAGCTTAAGGGTTTTGTAGCCTGTAAGTAAGCTACTTATTGTGAAATAATAACAAGGACATAATTTATCAAATTAATAAATTCAATTATACATTAATGCCCTTTTTAATGGCAAACTATTAATAAATTAGGGAATTAAAAAACTCCCCGAGTCATCGATTGACTCGAACAGTTTTTTTCAAGGAAGTGGGAACCCTCCGTAGTTAAGATCGCTACCAATGCCTCATCAATAGCTTCCTTACTTAATTTCCCTTTTAGTTCTTCATCAACCACCTTTGTTCCCTCTTCTTCTTCTTCTTCTTCTTCTTTTTGGAAAAGATTTCTGGCTTGTCTTATTCAATTACCTCCTGCCACTCCTCTACTTCCTCTTCTTAGATAGAGACCACCTCTTCTTCTTTGTCTTCTTCTTCTAAAATCTTGTTTTTACTCCTGAGGATGATTGCCATCTCATGATTTTTAGGATCTTTATTAGTAGTACCAAGCAAACTCCTTTGCAGTTAGATAATATCTCTACCAACTAGCTGATCTGATTCACCATATTCTATATACAAGCCTCTATTTCCTAATGCCTCATGTTTTATTCTTGAACAAACTCAATTATAATATCTTTTAGAGCAACAGTTGCCTCCTTACTCTCTTGGAATGTATCTTGATACATGAAATCGATCGTTATCTCTTTGTCACTTTAAGAAGTTAGGGAGCTTAGATAGTATGAATTATTATGCTTATCTATATAGGTAAAGAAAGTCTCTTATTAAATTTTTTATACATATTTAGTTAGAGTATAGTCATTCCATTCATATACGTAAGGTTTGCTCCACTCTGAGTTATAAGTATTCTCATATGATAGGCCTTGAGGTTATTAACACATATTTGGTTGCTCCTATATATACATCGATGCTCGACATTTATTATTGTAAGAATTACTCCCACAAATGTCGCAACATGATATAGACATCAGTTGAGCTCTCAAAAAATGTGAGGAAACTACTCTCTCCCATATGGTGACGCTATAAATTGCGAAGATATATTTTGACTCTCATAAAAGTAATGTCTACTCCATCCATCCATTCTAATTTGTGGCTATAAAGTTAAGTCTCAATTCCTAAAATAAACCACAAACACTGTAAATGAAGAGAAGTTCCAAAGATAATTAAATGAACAAGCCAAAAATACAATAAGATATAAATAATAGAATAAAATAAAATAAATACAAAAAATGGCTATAATAATAACATCTAGGTGTTTTTCCCAGAGAACGATTCCAAAAACTTTATTAACCTATACTTAGTTAGTTAATTGTGAAATAACCAAAATTGCACGATGTAATTATAGTTAGTAACGATAAGTATAGGATGATCCTATGAAGACGATGAATACTAGTAGTTACCATTATTCTGTTATCTAGCCTAGGGATTGAGTTTTTGATTTTTAATGAAATGAAGTAAAACTAAAGAAAATAAAATAAACTAGGTAGCAATAAAGAATAGAGAAATAAAAAATCACTAAGAAAATTATCGATATTAGAAATTAGTGTCCAGGTTACGATTCCCCCAAAGAACTAGTTGATCTTTTATTTTGCAATTATTTATTAACTATTGGAACATGGAAACTCCTATGGTAGTCTAATAGCTCTCTTGAGTCATGATAACTAATCTAAAGGTTATCAACTGAATTACTCAGGTTAAAATTTATAGCATTGCTTTACTGATTTGTGAATTTCGTTATTAGATTTAATCTTAATCAGGAGGATTTATGTTATCTTATTTCTATAGTTGCAATAAATTCTTTTTAATTATGATAGATATATTTATACAAAGATTTCTCAGTCTCTATATTATAAAATCAGGTTATAATCTACTATTCTGGATCTATTAGAACATATATTAAACACATAATTGAATTGTAATAGATTAATCAAAATAATTGCATTAAATAAGAGAATCAAAACATGTTAAAGCATAAAGATATGGTCATCTAACCTAGATACTAAATAAAATTAGTTACACATGATAAAAGATGAGATCAAACAATAACATAAAGAAAAACAAATAGAAAATAACAGGTTCATAATTCTAAATATCTCCTTTTATCTCCTATCAAATGTTCTTACAAGGTAAAGGTTCACCTTGTGTTCTCTTTGATCTTTCAACACTTCCTTCGTGTTTTCCAATTCTTTGGATCAAAATTATCCTTTGAGCCATCTCTCAAAGTCTCCTAATGTCTATATACAACTACCTCCCCCTTTTGGACCCAAACATGTCTTTTTATAGTAATTTTTAGGGCTTTGGTTGATGCAAGGTCTAATACATAGAAGTGTACTAGACTTAGTACAACCCAAAATTTATGATTCTGCATGGCTTAAGAGAAGTACACAGGCTAATGCATGACTATGCACCCCTTCTTTACTTCAAATCTTCATTTTATTCCACATTTTCATTTGAATTCTTCTCTTTTAAGTCTATGAAGATAATTATAACCTATAAACACATTTAGAGCAAACTAAGTACCGAATATACAATAAAAGTATAAAATATCAAGGAAAAATACATAAAATATTGAGGTATAAATATGATCAATTATGCATCTATGAATGTTCTTTGAATGACATGTATTGTTTAGTTTATAGTTTTATAGTATAAGAAGTGCAAGCTTGTAGTAATGTTAGTGAAGTGATGGTTAAAGAAATATGTCAAACCTAAGCTTAATTCATTAAACATTTGAAAACCTAATTAAATATTAAGTACTTGTTCTTCTCTCTCTTTTCAAAGTTAATTAAAACCTAAAAAAGAGCTATGGTAAGATAATTGATTGATTGCCTATGTCATTCAGTTTAGTAAGGTCTGGAGTTGCTCCTGATTATCTTGAGATTAAGGTTAAATTATTTTTTCTATTAATTTTGAGAAAGTTCTTTTCTATTTTTAACGAATTCCTAAACAATGATATAAATTGAGATTAGTTAACTAGAAACTTGCAATAGATTGTGACCTAAAAAATTTTAAGAGTTGCTTAACACGAAAGGTGCTTTTTCTATGATGATTTCACTTTTAGTTCAACTGTTACTCTCTTTAAGTTTTGTGAGCTATATGTTGTGGTAAATTTCATGTCATTATGGATTCTATTACTAGTAATTTTATTATATGCTTGTGCTTTTGTCTTATATTTGTATAGCACCCCACTCCCACCGGACATATGCCCGTATATCCAGCAGATGTTCAAGCACATACCTGATGTAAACAATGTGCTAGCTATATCACTTTAATAACTCATCTCATGACATCATAAATTAAACCATAATATCAAAATGTCTAAAACCCAACTTCCTCATTTTCATTTCATAAAACATGATATACAATGTAGCATTACAAACATCATCCCTATGTGTACATTATCAAAAGCTAATTAGAGTTTATAGCTTTGTTTACAAAACATGCTATATATACGAATTATACAAAAATTTTATCTAAATCTTTCAGTCCCAGCTGACCAACCTTTTAGCCATTTCTTCTATCCTCAAAAGTAGTACTAGTTCTCTTCTAAGTTATCTTAGAAACTAGGTCACCTCTCTCTAACCTGAAAAGTCAACATTGCAATTTTGATCAGTTTTGTAAACTTAGTGAATTAACCATCCTCGATAGCTCACTCATAACATATAACACAATAATTCATATAATCACATAATTCACATCATTTAATTTATCATCATATAGTGTCACAAAAACACTTTGTTCATATTTTTCATTCAACACAATTCAACAATACATTACAGTCATTTAAAACATACATATTAAATGTATATGCGACGCTCATGAGACTCACATTTAATTATTACATAGTTGTGAGTGAGTGCCATTTTCACTGTCCCATATCCATTATGGATACTGGGCTCATTAATAACTATCCTTTATCCTTTGGGGATACAGAGCTCATTATACATAGTGAGCCAGAGGCTCTTAACAAATTTTGAGCTTTAAGCTATTTTTCACTGACGAATCCTGTCATAACTGCCTTTATGTTATCATGCATTCATGTAATGGAATACATCACATGTATTTAGTCAATCAATTATGCTCAATCTTACAAATTCATATTCATGTTCACATTCTCATTCATATTTATCTTCGGACCTTAGTCCGGCATTCAATATTTAAGTTAAGAATTACTTATTCAGTTCAATTCACATATAATGAGCACTTTCACTTCCAATATGGCATTCATACATCAAACGCTTCAGACATTCAATGTCCGGAATCAACACATATACATCACATAACAAATCAATACAAAATTTAAAACAAATAATTAAACATGTGATACCATTTAGGTTACTCACATTTTGCTCCAGATAGCTTATTTCCTTAAGGTCCCGGCAACGTCTGGAAGTGTTCGCTCTATTTTCTCTTCTATATCAAGCAATACACATTTACACACATTACAACTTTGCACAATCGCATAAGTACTCATTTATGCACATATGTAAATATGGATTATGTACAATGCATGATCAATGACAAACCCTATCATATTTTCTTAATACACATCTCATAATCAATTAATATCATCTATCAATCATTCTTTACTACCTAATGCACTTTACTCTCTTTAGTAACCTAATTCATTATAAAGTATGGTCATTGGAGATCTCATTCAAGCCTAACTACACCATAAAGAAGTACCCTAACACTATTAGGTTCAAACATCACTCAAAAGACAACTTTTGTTCTCTATAGGTCTACCTACTATTGTGGTGTCCCTGCCACGATTGTGACATAAACTTCTGGGACTGGCCACAATCGTGGAGGTCCTACTACGATCATGAGAAACATTTTCTAGCCAGGCCATGATCGTGGGGTCAAGGCCACGATCATGATAGAAACTTATTTTTGTCAAGTCATGATAATGGGGTGAGGGCCATGATCGTGCCCTTCACTTTCTTCCTCATTTTTTCCACAAATTTATCACACTTACTAACATCAATTTCAATTTAAATTTTCCATAATTCACCTCCTCTAATGCAACATCATTTCATACTAATTCAACTACAAAATTGATTGTATTAAACTCTCAAACCTCTACTTATTTGATTCACCATTTCCAACATAATCTCATCATTCATGAAATCTTATCTCTTTCCATAATATATCACATTCATAAAGCATCAAACAATTCATTTCCATAATTCATCACTTAGGATTCATAACCTCTTTATTTCTACCTCAATTGCCAATTTAAATATTCATTAAACAAGTCACACAAGGTCATCAATCTTACAAAAACAAAACACTTGATCATCATTCATTACTATAACTAATTCTCATTTCAAGAATATTACTCCCCACTTGATCATCATTCATTATTATAACTAATTCTCATTTCAAGAATACTACTCCAACACCCTTCTTAGACCTTAAGTTCTCAATCTAATTCATCTACAATATAGCCTATATTTATAATTTTCATTTTCTCAAGAGAAGAACACAACATATAAATTCATTCATCAATTCCTTACTTTCATTATCACACTAATCAATTGTCAACTTTCAACACTCTTTCAAGCACCATTTTCATTTTTAATAATCTCTAAATCACCTATAGCACAACTCATAAATTATCACTCATAATAACGTAAAAATGAGACATAACCCTCTTACTTCTTCATCCACGCATCATCATTATATTTCAACTCCTTTTTATAATCATTCATCTCTTAATCTATCATTATAAATGCTTGTTTATTAAGCAACTCATGAACAACATTTACACACTAAAATTCAGAACATAATCTCTTTATTATTACAGCACATTAAAGCACATAAAATTTCATGATCAAAACATCAATCTCAAATTACTCCTCATAAATGTTTCATTTAACACTACCTATGAAGATTAGCAAGTTACTTACTTGATACAACTCCAAGTTCTTCAAAATCACTAAGAAACCCTAACTCTTAAAGCTACAGGATCATCATCAATCAAAGGTGGTAGGGTTAGGTTCCTTTTTTATGGCAAGTTGTAGAAGACAATAAAAATGGAAGCAAATGATGGATGAAAGCAAGGTGTAACATTGATGAAGGTTGGTGAAACAAAATTGTAAAAGAGAAGAAGAAGAAATCCACGAAGAAGATGAAATATTTAGATAAAAGAGAAACAAATCAAGGATGTCTTGTAAGGGTGAATATAACGAGGGTGAAGTGTGTGGTAAATGACATGACACATGTCACTAAAGACATGTCCTCCTCTCGTGGATTCTAATGGGTCCCTTTTTAATAACTAGTGTATTTAACTATAATTTCTACTCCAATTGTCTCCCAATTTTCATTGTCAATTTTCAATAAATCCTAATGTCATTTGCCAATTATTTCTATTATCATCTATTACTTATTTCTACTACTATTTGTCAATTATAATGCCACTTGGCATTTTTCCTAGTCTAAAAATACTTGAAAATTTAGAAATTTCCTAAATTTCATCAAAAATTCTAAATCAATATTTATACACACCAAATTAATTTTCAAGACAATTACTCCACAATTCACATCATCATCACATAAAAGTCAATTATACCCGAAAAATGTCAATGAATGCATGTACAATCATTTTAAAGTGTGCAAAAATTGATATTCACATGTGTGTGCATGTTATATTAAGCATGAGCATGAAATGCACTTTCTAACTTCTCAATACTATCTCGCATGTACAATATTCTAGGTTTCTAAACCTTAGCATGGTAAAACGGGATGTTACAATTCTCCTCCCCTTAAGAAATTTTGTCCTCAAAATTCTTACCTAATTGTTCAAATACGTGGGGATATTGTTTTTGCATATACTCCTCTGTTTCTCATGCTGCTTCCTTACTCGATTGATTTTTCCAAAAGACTTTCACTAGTAGAATTACTCTGTTTCTCATTTGTCTCGTTTGATATCCCATAATCTTGACTGGCTCCTCTATATAACTTAGATTACTAGCAATTTCAATCTCTTGAGCTAGTAATATATGCATTGGATCATATCGGTATCTTCTGAGCATACTCACATGAAACACGTTATGTATCTGAGGCATCCTTTCAATGATCTCATAAGAACCAATATACCTAGGGCTCAACTTACCATTTTTACTGAACCTCAGCACTCCTCACTAAGACGATACTCTGTCTCCTACACTGTATTCCATAACCCTTTGGTCCTGATCCACATAACTCTTCTATCTATCTTGAGCTGCTTTAATTCTACTACGGATTAGTTTCACCTTATTTACAGTATCTTGTACCGATTCCAAACCTTCTACCATTTTCAAACCCTCATCATCCTAATACAGAGGTGATCGACATTTTCTTCCATACAATGCCTCATACGGTACCATTTCAATACTATTGTGATAATGGTTATTATATGTAAACTCAATCAAAGCTATATACTTATCTCATGCTCCTTGAAACTCCAATACACATGCTCTGAGCATATCCTCAACAGTCCTAATTGTCCTCTCACTTTGTCCGTCTATTTGGGGATGAAATGTAGTACTAAAGTTCAACTTTGTACCCATAGCTGACTATAAACTCTTTCAGAACCTAGAAGTAAATATAGGATCTCTATCTAATACAGTGGACACTAAAACTCCATGTAGTCTAACTACCTCATTTACATATCTCCGAGCCAATTGATCTAGTGAGTTATTCTCTCTCACTAGTAAGAAATGGATCACCATTGTCAATCGGTCCACCATGACCTATATAACATCGTTTTGCCTCAGAGTCTTTAGCAATCCCATTAAGAAATTCATAGTAATTCATTCCCATTTCCACTTCGGGATAAGTAACGGATGTAACCTCCTAACTAGAGCTTGATGCTTAGCCTTAATTTGTTGGCAGGTTAAACACTTAGCAACGTATTCTATTACTTGCTTCTTCATCCTTTGCCACTAGAAATGCTGCTTCAGCGTGTTATACATCTTGGTAGTACTAGGATGCATAGCATAAGCTGCTACATGTGCCTCCGTTAGAATCTCCTTTCTCAAATTATCAATGTCAGGCATGCACAATCTCTGCTTCAACCATAGAGTCTCATCTGCCAGTTTAAACTCAGAATCTGGATTCATTTTCAGCTTCTCTATAAGCTTCACCATTTAAAGATCTTTACTCTAAACTTTTTTGATTCTATCATGTAACATCAGTCTCAGTCTCAGTCTCAGTCTTAGTCTCAGTCTTAATGTAGCTATTAATGCCTCATTCTATTCTAGATTCAACTCCACATGAAAGCTCTAAATTGAATTAGGCTCGATAACCTCGATTTCTGAATTTGAGTTACACTATTATTCGACTTTATACTTAAAGCATCTGCCACCACATTAGCTTTTCCCGGACGATACTCAATTGTACAGTCATAATCTTTCAATAACTTTATCCACCTCCTTTGTCTCATATTTAATTCCTTTTAACTCAATAGATACCTCAAGCTCTTATGATCAGTATAAATCTGAAAAGTCTCTCTATATAAGTAGTATCTCCATATCTTTAGAGCAAAAACCACTGTAATAAGTTCTAAATCATTTACCGGACAATTACTCTCGTGAGACCTTAATTGTCTCGATGCATAGACTGTTACTTTAACATACTGCATCAATACACATCACAATCCTTGATGCGACGCATCACTATAAACCATATAATCGCCAGTTCCTGATGGAATAATCAACACCGATGTGGTAGTTAATTGATGCTTCAACTCATCAAAACTCCTCTGACATTCTTCATTCCATCTAAAGGGCATATTCTTTCTCAAAAGTTTAGTCTAAGGGGTTAAGATTAACGAGAACCCCTCGATAAACCTCCGGTAATATCCAGCTAATCCGAGGAAACTCTAGATCTCAGACACATTCTTCAGAGCCTCACACTTCATTATTGCCTTTATCTTCCTTGGATCCACTTCATGCCTTGCCTAGTTACTATATAACCTAAAAAAACTACTTGATCCAGCCAAAACTCACATTTACTGAATTTGACATGCAATTATTTCTCCCTCATAATCAGTAAGACTAATATTAGATGTTTAGCATGCTCCTCTCTACTCTTTGAATACACCAAGATGTCATCTATGAACACAATTACAAAATGATCAAGGTAGGACTGAAACACCTTATTCATCAAATTCATAAATGCAGCTAGGGCATTAATCAACCCAAACGGTATTACTAAGAACTTAAAATGCCCATACTTGCTCTTGAAAGCACTTTTTGATACATCAACCTCTACTATCTTTAATTGATAGTACCCAGATCTCAAGTCCATCTTAGTGAACACTTGACCTCCTTGCAACTGATCCAGAAAATTATCAATTCTAGGCAATGGGTACTTGTTCTTCAATATTACCCGATTCAGTTGCCTATAATCGATGCACAGTCTTAAAGTTCCATCCTTCTTCTTCACAAATAAAACTGGAGCTCCCCAGTTTTAAACACTAGGTCTAATGAAACCCTTTTCTAACAACTTCTGCAACTGAGCCTTCAAGTCCTTTAGTTCCACAGGTGCCATCCTATATGGAGGAATAGATATAGGAGCAGTACCTCAAACTAAGTCAATCATAAACTCTGTCTCCCTATTTGATGGTAAACCAGATAACTTCGCGGAAAATACATCTAGGAATTTTTTAACAAGAGGAATGTCCTGCACATTCTGCTTAATGCGAGTATCCACTATGTGGGCCAAATAAGCCTCACATCCTCTTTACATCAACCTTAAGGCTCTCATGAATGAGATCAGTCTAGTTGGCACTGCTTGACTAATACCCCTGAAAACTACTCTCGGCTGATTAGGAGATTCTAGTATTACCTTCTGAGTATAGCAGCTCATGATAGCCCTATGAACAGAAAGTTAATGTATGCCTAGGATAATATCTATCTCCTATAGCTGTAATATAATCAACTATGGCTTCATTTATGCCTAATCAATTTGGATTAAATACCTCTTATAGACTTCTCATATTACTATGGTACTACCTATAGGTGTACTCACCTCTAACCTATGTCTCAACAGTTCTCTATCACAATGCAACCTAGATGCCAGATGTGGTGCGATAAAAGAGAGTGTAGATCTAGGATCTAGAAATGCAAAAGCTTTAAAAGTAAATATAAGCAACACACCTGCAATAACATTTGGAAAATTCTGAGCCTCTTATCTGGTCATTGCATACACTCGGGCTTGAGACTACGATTGGTTGCTCTGCACCTTAGTCCTAACAGTAGGGCTCTTAGAACTCATTTTGCCTTTACTACGACCTCTTTATCTAGACCCACTAGCTCAGCTTTACTGGACAATAGTTTTTGTTACCACTTCTCCTCTCCTTCCAAATTAGGCTCCCTACACAATAGAACAATCCTTGATCTGATGATCAAATGAGCCGCATGGAAGGCAAGCTCTAGCTAGTTTCCAACATTCACCACTATACTTCTTCCCATAATGCTTAATATATAATAACTGCCCTAATGCTACATCTCTTGCAATGTCAGGCTGTACAAAGCTATCCCTCTGCTTGAACCCCGACTGTCTTGATCTAGTCGGTAGTCTAGAAGATTTATTCTGGAGCTTACTAAACCTCCTACAGAATAACCCTGAGATTCATTAGGCCTCTTTAGTCTAGACTTTATTTTATATTCTAACTAACCATCATTCAACAACTACTCAATTCGGATCGAGGTAGCCCGTAGTTCCGTAAAACTATCCAAATTAAAAATGGGTAATCTTGTTCGAATCTTCATGTTCAGACGATCTTCAAATCTCCTGCACTAGTCTTCCTCAGTAGGAAGCAAGGTAGTAGCATATCCCATCAATTCGTTGAACTTTATCTTATACTCTACTATAGATAGACTGTAGATCTAGAAATTCCTTCATCTTTCTATCCATGTATATCTTAAGCATGTAATTCTCCTTGAAGACTCTCAAAAAGTCTTCCCACTTCAAGTTATAAGGCTTGGTGGTACTTGTTGGAATAGTATTCCACCATTGGTATGCTGGGCCTTATAGTAAGGAAACTAAATAGTTGAACTTCTTGCCTGACTCGTACTCCATCTGATCGAAGACTCTCGCTATTCTTTCTAGCCATCCTTTACCTATCTAGGGTATGTACTTCCGTAGCCCCTACTTTTGTAATTTATTGTACCTATTTTGTCTTCTCTCGTGAATTCTGGGAGGCATTCTCTCAGGTTGAGACACAAAAGACTCCCTACTGGCTCCTACTGATTTTAGATCGTTTATTTCAGTTGACCTTTAAACTTGATCACCTATAACAGATGACCTATAATAAACAAGATCTTTTATCACTATCTACATTTCTCATGAAATTTCATGTCTAACATTCCTATATGTCCTTATGGATGCCAAACTACGCTCTAATACCAAGCGCTGCAGCACCCCACTCCCACCTGACATATGCCCGTATATCCAACAGATGTTCTAGCACATACCCGATGGAAGCAGTGTGCTAGTTATATCACTTTAACTCGTCTTATGGCATCATAAATTAAAGCTTAATATCACAATGTCTAAAACCCAAATTCCTTATTTTTATTTCATAAAACATGATAAACAATGTAGCATTACATACATCATCCCTATATGTATATTAGTAAAAGCTAATCAGAGTTTATAGCTCTGTTTACAAACATACTACATACATGAAGAACTATACAAAAGTTTTAACTAAATCCTTCAGTCCCAACTGATCGACCTTTGAGCCATTTCTTCTATCCCCAAAAGCAATACAAAATCTCTTCAAAGTTGTTTTAGAAGCTAGGTCGCCTCTCTCTAACTTGAAAAGTCAATGTTATAATTTTGGTGAGTTTTACGAACTCATTAACCATCCTCGATAGTTCACTCATATCACATAACACAACAATTCATGTAATCACATAATTCACATAATTTCATTTATAATTATGTGGCATCACAAAAACAATTTGTTCATAATTTTCACATTTTTCATTTAACATATTCAAAAATGCATTGCAATCATTCAAAACATACATATCAAATGTATATGCGATGCTCATAAGACTCACATTCAATTATTACGTTGTAATAACTGAGTGCCTTTTACACTGTCCCGTATCTATTGTAGATAGTAGGCTCATTAATAGCAGTCCCTTATCTGTTAGGGAATTAGGGCTCAATATACATAGTGAGCCAAAGGTTCTTACCACATTCTAAGCTTTAAGCTCTTTTTCATTGGTGACTTCGATCACAATTGCCTTTATATTATCATGCATTCATGTAATGAAATGCATCACATGTATTCAGTCAATCAATTGTGCTCAATCTTACACATTCATATTCACATTCACATTCTCATTCACATTCATCAGACCTTGGTCCGACATTCAATATGTAAGTTGAGAATCACTTATTCAGTCAAATTCACATACAATGAGCACTTCCAATATGGCATTCATGCATCAAACACTTCAGACATTCAATGTCCGGAATCAACACATATACATCATATAACAAATCAATACAAAATTTAAAACAAACAATTAAGCATATGAGACCATCTAGATTACTCACAGTTTGCTCCAAATAGCTTATTTCCTTGAGGTCCTGATAATTTCTAGAAGCATTCGTTCTATTTTCTCTTCTATATCATGCAATAAACATTTACACACATTACAACTTTGCACAATCATATAAGTACTCATTTATGCACATATGTATATATGGATTATGTACAATGCATACTTAATGACAATCTCAAATATATTTCCTTAATACACATCTCATAATCAATTAACATCATCTATCAGTCATTCTTTATTACCTAATGCACTTTACTATCTTTAGTCACCTAATTCATAATCGAGTAGGGTCATTTGAGATCTCATTCAATCCTAACTACACTATAAAGAAGTACCCTAACATTGTTAGGTTCAAACATCACTCAAAAGACAACTCTTTTTCTTCATATCATGACAAAAACTTCAGGGACTAGCCACGATCATCGTGGTCCTACCATGATCGTGACAGAAACATTTTCTGGCTAGGTCACACAATTGTGGGGTAAGGGCCACGATTATGACAGAAACTTATTTTTGTTAGGTCACGATCATGAGGTAAGGACCACGATTGTGCCCTGCACTTTCTTCCTCATTTCTTCCACAAAATTAACACACTTATTAACATCAATATTACTCTAAATTTTCTAGAATTCACCTCCTCTAATGCACAATCATTTTATACTAATTCAACTACCAAATTGATTGTGTTAAACTCTCAAACCTCTACTCATTTGATTCACCATTTCCAACTTAATCTCATCATTCATGAAATCCTATCTCTTTCCATAATATATCACATTTATAAAGCATCAAACAAATCATTTCCCTAATTCGTCACATAGGATTCATAACCTCCTTATTTCTTCCTCAATTGCCAATTTAAATATTCATTAAACAAGTCACACAAGGTTGTCAATCATATAAAAACAAAACACTTCATCATCTTTCATTATTATACCTAATTTTTATTTCAAGAATATTACTCCAACACCTTTCTTACACCTTAAGTTCTCAATCTAATTCATCCACAATATAGCCTATATTCAAAATTTTCATATTCTTAAGACAAGAACACAACACATAAATTCATTCATCAACTTTCAACACTCTTTCAAGCACCATTTTCATTTTTAATCATCTCTAAATCACCCATAGCATAACTCATAAATTATCACTCATTATAACAGAAAAACAAGACATAACCCTATTTACTTCTTCATCCACGTATCATCATCATATTTTAACTCCCTTTTATAATCATTCATCTCTTAATCTATCATCATAAATGATTTTTTATTAGGCAACTCATAAACAACATTTACACACTAAAATTTAGAACATAATCTCTTTATTATTACACCCACGTTAAAGCCCATATAAAATTTCATGATCAAAACATCAATCTAAAATTACTCATCATAAATGATTCATTTAACACTACCCATGACGATTATCAAGCTACTTACTTAATAAAACTCCAAGTTCTTCAAAATCACTAAGAAAACCTAACTCTTAAAGCTACATGATCATCATCAACTAGAATTGGTAGGGTTTGGTTCCTTTTTATGGCATGGTGTAAAAGACAATAAAAATGGAAACAAATGATGGATGAAAGCAAGGTGTAACGTTGATGAAGGTTGGTGAAACAAAATCGTAAAAGAGAAGAAGAAGAAAGCCACGAAGAAGTTGAAATATTTAGCCAAAAGAGAAACAAATCAAGGATTTCTTGCAAGGGTGAATATAACGAGGATGAGGTGTGTGGCAAGTGGCATGACACTTGTCACTTGCCATATGTCCTTCTCTTATGGTTTCTAATGGGACCCTTTTTAATAACTAGTCTATTTAACTCCAATTTCTACTCCAATTGCCTCCCGGTTTTTAGTGTTGATTTTCGATAAAACCAAATGTCATTTGCTAATTATTTCCGTTGTCATCTATCACTTATTTCTTTTTGTCAATTATCCTGGCACTTGGCATCTTTCCTAGTCCAAAAATACTTGAAAATTCAGAAATTTCCTAAATTTAATCGAAAATTCTAAATCAATATTTATACTCACCAAATAAATTTTCAAGACAATTACTTCACAATCCATATTATAACCATATAAAAGTCAATTATCCCCAGAAAATGGCAATGAATGCATGTATAATCATTTCAATGTGTGCAAAAATTGATATTCACATGTGTGTGTATTGATAGTAGTGTTTTGTATGATTTTTTAGAGTTTAATTTGTTATGCATTGTTTATTAAAGTGAATGTTAAGTATGCATTTAGGGCTTAATTAGATTAGTTTTTGTGTTTAAGTGTTTTTATAGGTTAGTTTGAATCTTTGAGCTTAAATTGTATAGTTTTGAGGTACCTTGATGTGTGTGCTAATGTTGCAGGGTAAACAAGGAAGAACAGTTAAGAGTTAAAGAGTTTCGGGCTAAAACATATAGGCCACGATCGTGCATCATGGGCCACGATCATGACAGAGAATGTCAAGTCAGGCCACAATTGTCGGGCTGACATGAAAACTCAATGTTTTGGTGATTTTTTGGACCGTTTTGACCCCTAGTTTGACTTAGAGCTACTATCAAATAAATAGAACAATACCTAGTTGCAACTAGAAGAGATTAGAGAGCCAAGAGAGTAGTAAAAATGTGAGATTTTGCCAAAAATCTGAGGGAAAACCTAGTTATAGATCAATCGATTGAGGAAGGAGACGAAGGTAGAGAGGCACGGAGACACACTTAACGTGACGTAATTCCCAAAACAGGTGGTTTCCTGCAGTTGCGACTCCAAGATCCATTCTAACAGTATTTTCTAGTTTTTATTTCGATTTCATTGATGTATGGGATCTGAGATTGATTAGAATTAATTGCCGTTGAGTGTTAATTTTTCTGTCTAAACTCACCTTAGGGGTTATCTATTCTTGAGATTAATAAAATTGATTTGATTGTGTTTTATTTCGATTTATTGTTATTCAATTTGATTCTTTATAACTAGGCAATAAACTGAGAGGGTGAGCCAGTGAAAATCATCGATTTAAGTTAACGAGAGTTAGGTAAATTGATAGGTAGAGAATTGAATCAAACTAGTAGAGTTGTGTAACGAGAGATAGATCACAGATTCCCGATAGGTTAATAGACAACATTAGAACTAATTTAGGTTTTGGATAAATTGCGGGTCGACAGATCACAATTTTCATAATTTGAATTAGGGATTATTAATTAGGGTTAAGAATTATAACTCAAGAGAGAGTAATTCACCCTAGGATCGTCTAGGCCCATTAAATCGAAAATTTCATATTTGGGTAGATTTTCTTTAATTTCGAATAGATTCCCCCTTTCTCTCAATTGGTCACTGCTAGGTTAAAATTTGGATTATTTGTATGAGTTTGCTTTTGGTTGTTTTTTTGGGAGAGTTACAAGAATTTGCAGAGGAGATGCCCACACAACAATCTTCTACCCAAGGAGTTCTTACTGCAGACATTTTATAAGGGAGTAAACCCACAGACTAGAGGTACCATTGATGTGGCGTCAAGAGGATTTTTAATGACAAAGGAGACCGATGAAACAGAGGAATTAATAGAGGAGATGGCCAGCAATAGCTGTTTATGGGCTAGTGAACGTAGTAGGCAACCTACTAACTTCAGGGAGTAGAAGGGAGTTATCGTTGCGATCAAATGACGGAAATTCAAGCTAAGATCAATAACTTGACACAAAAACTCAGTAATTTGAAGGCGTCATCCTCAACTACGGTAAAAACTGTGCAATTGAAGTACGAGCTATGCTGTCAGTTGGATCATGATACGGTAGATTGCTATTTGATGAGAGAAGACAACCCAAAGTAAGTTCATTATATGGGAGCCCAATTTGGACGTGGAGGGGGTAATAATCCCGCCTTCAACATATATAACCCTGGGTGGAAGAATAACCTAAACTTCTCTTGGTCTAATAATAACATTGGAGGGCAGCTCAAAGCCCAAGGACAATCGGGCTTCCAACAAGATAAAAAAAGCTCGATGGATTCAAAATTGGACAAAATTTTGGATAAGATAGGAGGAATGGATGAAGCACATAGGAGGCTCGAGAGTAAATTCGAGCAAGTCATAAAGAATTGTGCTTCGTCTATCCACAACTTAGAAATCTAAGTGGGGCAGCTCGCAAAAGCAATGTCAACTCAAAATGTTGGAACTCTTCTAAGTAATACTGAGTCAAACCTGAAGGAGCGTATTATGGTTGTAAGCCAGACTCAGGATGAGGAGTTGGAAGAGGTAGATAAAGGAGAAGTTCAAGTATTCAAAGACGACCTTCCAAATGAAACTGTGAGCAAATAGGTGCACATAACTCAACGGGTATACCCGTACCAATTCTTTGCTTAGAAGGAATTATATGCTTGGAGGATAGTAGGAATGTTATAAGAAACCGAGCCAAACAAAATCGAGGAAGTGACAGAATGAATAGAATCTGAACTAAAATTACAAGAGTCTGTAACAGAGAAGGGGAAGGAGCAGATACTAGAAGACACCCCCAACATAGTGAAGAAGGGTGATCCATAGGACTTTTTCATCCCCTACAGTATCAACAAGATCATCATAGATAGGGCATTTGTAAATTTATGCACAAGTATAAATGCAATGTCCTACACTCTCAGTCTTAAATTAGGATTAAGAGAGTTAGCGCCCACAAAGTTTTTAGTTAAGACAACTAATAGGACTTCACTGACACCGAAAGGAATCATACAAGATGTGCCGGTCAAGGTCGGCAATTTTATCTTTCCTACAGATTTCTATATTTTGGTTATCAATGAAGATAAGGATACCCCGATGATTCTTAGTTGACTGTTTTTAACCACCACGCACTCAATGATTGATGTGGATAGGGGCAAACTAACTCTACGAGTGGGAAAGGAGCAACTAACCTTCAAGGTGATTATTAGAGAGTCGGAGCTCATTCTACTCCAATGGATCACAATAAACTCGAACCTTAAAGAGAATGGGAAGACATTGAGTATCCTACAAATGCTTTTCGGAAGACGCACTCGCGAAGGAGAAGGCAAGGCAAAGAAAAGTCCAAAGAAGGTGGTAGTCTCAACATGGTAGTAAATATTCAGACTTTGAGATTAATAACGAAGCTATCATCAAATCAATCATTCAAACCACTGTGAGCTTTACAAGGAGCGTCGAGCTACCGACGTTAAAAGAAGTGCTGCATGAGAGGTAACCCATGGAAAATTTAGTTTGATTTCAATCTTTTTAGAATAGTTGAGTTTCGTAGTTAGGTTCATTCATGTTTTGGTTCAACAAAAGCAAAATGAGGAATAGATTTTAGAATCATGGGGAAGAGTACGCAAGCATATTAAAAGAAGCGAAGAAGAACGATAAACTAAGAGAAGAAACAAATTGGAAGAAGAAGGTCTTAGTGTTAGGCTATAGGCACTGGCCACGACTGGCCACGACTATGACCTGTCAAGTCACGATCGCGGCCTACGATAGGGACTCCCTTTAGTGGTACGTCGCATCTCATGATCATAGCATAGCAGGCCACGATCGTGACCTGCGACTATGCATAAAAAGGGAAGGACACAAATTTTAAGTGACAACTTTACCATTTTACCCTTTTACCACCTATTTATTCAATTCTTACTTAATTTTCTCCTTCACTTTCATTTTTACTTTATCTCTCTAGAATTCAAACCTTCAAACACTCTCACTTCTCTTTAAAATTTTTGCAATCCCTAAATCATTCCAATTTCAACCCAATCATGCCTCATATCAAGCAAACCGCTCGATAGAAGCCTTACAAAGCACAACAAGTCGCAAGACGGGGGATACGAAACCGAGCAGCAAACTTTGGAGCTTCATTTCCCATTTACACCAAGGAAGAAGGTATTGATTTACATTCCCTTCATTCTAGGAAAATTGTTTCCTAAATACTTTAATTTTAATACATTAGATAGAATATAAGTGTGTGAGCGGGTAGAGAACTTAGCAGGGCAAATCTAGTGGGGGCAATTTATTGGATTCCAATTCCCCGTTTATAAAGAGCTCACCCTAGAAATTTTCACGTCCCTGACCTTTGACCCCAAGAACACTAAGGAATTATGGTTTAGATTAAGGGGGCGAGTGTATGAGTTAACGATAGAGATTATGTGCGACATATATGGATTCCCCGAATCCACCTTTATCGACCAACATGATGACTTCCGTCTCTCTTAATATTGGCATGGGCTAACCAAAATTGAGCGTTTTTATGCAAAAAATGACCACAACAATATTATCTGGTCCTATGAACACTTACTGCTATACAAATTTATATACCAGTTGGTCTTTGACAAATCAGAGACTAATAAGTGGTTAACTAAGGAACTATTCATATTGTGGTGCATGGACCACAGTATCCCAATATGCACATCCACGCATGTGCTGAATGCTCTTGTCGCAGTTCCGTGAAAGCAGAGCAACCATCTTAGAATGGGGTACCTAGTTTTTGCCATCACAAAGCATTTTGCTGTGGATCGGAGGGGGTTAACAGTGCATCTGCCCAAGTTCCTTGACCATCATCTTCTATTTTGGGCAGAAATCATTCACTCCACCAACATAAGTTTGCGGGAAATAAATGAAAAGACACATGTACGGACCAGGACGAGCCAGGCAAGCTCGAGCTTCGCACCACCTAGGCAGGCACGAGAAGCATCAACGAGCGAGGTAACGAAAGAAGAGGAAGAAGAAGACCAACGTTGGAGAACGATTTTAGATGCGATATCTAAAACCAACAGAACATTAAAGGAAGTGATGCCTACACAAGGACACCAGAGCCAAGAAATAAGCCAACTTTATCAGTATTTCGAAGCTCAGGATATTCAATTACCATCTCCCACACCATCACCACCTCAATCTCCTTAGGATCCAAATCTAACCCAAAATTTATCTCCAGTTTTATTTTGTTTTGTGTGTTTATTTTTCTACTATTTTTATTTTTATTTTTATCGTTAATTTTATCCTTTGTTATTTTAATTTCTATTTGCACATTTCATTTATGTTTGTGTCGTGTGTGTTCCTTCTCACATTGAGGACAATGTGTTGTTCAAGTGTAGGGAGGGATTCTATGTTTTTCTTTTGTATGTGAATTTTACATACCGTATGATAATATTAGGTTGCATAATGTGAAGTGTATGAATACGTCAATGGCTTAAATTGAGTGAAATTTTTTTATAATTTTGAACATAGTCTATTGGGTTGTGAACAATCATTAGCCTGTGAAATTAGTGAATTAGGGGGCCTTTGGATAATTATACAGCCTAATTAGGACTTAGTGAAAATTTAACACTGGATAGATTGTCGCATTCATTCATAATTTGAGGCCTTTTAGGTTAAGTAGTTCAACTAGTTTTTTTCATGGAAATGAATAGCTAAAAGCAACAAGGTAGGTAATAAAAAAAAGTTTAATTCAATAAATCACTATTCTGTTGACCTTCGGGTTATGAATAGAGCTAGTAGTCAGTTGAAAACGTGATGTAGCTGAGTAACCGGATCGACACGCATCACAAATGTATGCCTTCGCATAAAAAAGCTATAATGACATTTCAACCAAGCTGTTAACAATTGACTTAGTCGAGTAACCTGATCGACATTCATCACAAATGTTTGCCTCTGAGTAAAAGGCTAAGTCCCAAAATAATAATAAATAAATGAATAAAGAATAAAGAATAAAAATTGAGTGTTTAAATAAAAACTTACTGGAATTATGATAGGCATAAAGTTTCATGGAATTATACTTAGGAACAGTTACTAAGTCTGAGGACCGAATAATTATTAATGTATGTGAACAATTGAAAAGGGTAAAAATAGGTTAACACTTAGTCAAGAGTTAGTTGTATATTTAGCTCAAAGCCCCTATACACGGTTTGCATGTTAATGATTTGACACAACTGAGTGATTGTGTTCGAGATTAAATTCAGTTCATAAAGATTAGAGCCATTATCACATTATTTCATGGTGTGTTTGTTTTTTTTAGGTATTGTGTTTTGTTTGCTTGAGGATAAGCAAACGTTTAAGTGTGGGGATGATGATAGTAGCGTTTTGTATGATGTTTTAAAGTTCAATTTGTTATGCATTGTGTGTTAAAGTGAATGTTAAGTATGCATTTAGGGCTTAATTAGATTAGTTTTTATGTTTTAAGTGTTTTTATGGGTTAGTTTGAATCTTTGAGCTTAAATTGTATATTTTTGAGGTACCTTGATGTGTGTGCCAGTGTTGCATGGTAAACAGGGAAGAACGATGAAGAGTTAAAGAGTTTCAAGCCAAAACATACAGGCCATGATCGTGCATCATAGGCAACGATCATGACAGAAAGTGTCAAGTCAGGCCATGATCATGCACTTCAGGCCACGACCGTGAAAGAAAGGAAAAAGTACCGGCCACTATCGTGGCAGGCAGGGTCACAATCATGCCCTGAGTTGGGCTGACACAAAAACTCAATTTTTAGGTGATTTTTTAGACTATTTTGACCCCGAATTTGACCTAAAGCAGCTATCGAATAAATAGAATAAACCTAGTAGTCACCAGTAGAGATTAGAGAGTCGAGAGAGCTGCACAAACATAAGATTCTGTCAATATCTAAGAGAAAACTTAGTTAGAGATCAATCGATTGAGGAAGGAGACGAAGGAAGAGAGGCACAGAGACACGCTTAACACGATGTACTTCTTGGAATAGGTGGTTTCCCGCAGTCACGACTCCAAGATCCATTCAGATAGTATTTTCTAGTTTTTATTTCAATTTCAATGATGTATGGGATTTGAGATTGATTAGAATTAATTGTCGTTGAGTGTTGATTTTTTTGTCTAAACTCACCTTCGGGATTATTTATTCTTAAGATTAATAAAATTGATTTGATTATGTTTTATTTCGATTTATTGTGATTCAATTTAATTCTTTATAACTAGACAATAAACTGAGAGGGTGAGCCAGTGAAAGTCATTGATTTAGGTTAACAAGAGTTAGGTAAATCGATAGGTAGAAAATTTAATCAAACTAATAGAGTTATGTAATGAGAGATCGAGCACAGATTCCCGATAGGTTAATAGACAGCTTTGGAACTAATTTAGGTTTTAAACAAATTACAGATCAAGAGATCGCAATTTTCATAATTTGAATTAGGAATTATTAATTAAGGTTAAGAATTATAACTCGAGAGAGAGTAATTCACCCTAGAATCGTCCAGGCCCATTAAATCGAAAATTTCATAACTGGGTAGATTTTCTTTAATTTCGAATAGATTCCCCCTTTCTCTCAATTGGTCACTTTTAGGTTGAAATTCGGATTATTTGTGTGATTTTACTTTTGTTTGTTCTTTTGGGTGCTTAATTTCTCGTATTTGTTCTAAATTGATTTAAATTGCTGCATTAGTTATTAATTTAGGTTTATGAACTTAGCTATCATTAGATTTTATAACTAGTTCCCTTCCTCGTAGGATTGACACCTTAGGTACTACGCAAACGACCCTTGCACTTGTAGAATTTATCGAGGTTATAAATAGTAAAACTTAGTGCATGCATGACATTACGAACATGTATGCTGTATTAAGCATTAGCATGAACTGCACTTTCTAACTTCTCAATACTATCTCTCATATACAATATTCTAGGGTTCTAAACCTTAGCATGGAAAAACAGGAAGTTACAATTCTCCCCTCCTTAAGAAATTTCTTCCTCAAAGTTCTTACCTGATTGTTCAAATAAGTGGGGATATTGTTTTCGCATATACTCCTTTGTTTCCCATGTTGCTTCCTCACTCAAATGATTTTTCCAAAGGACTTTCACCAATGGAATTACTCAGTTTCTCAAATGTCTCGTTTGATATCCTACAATCTTGACTGGCTCCTCTGCATAACTCAGATTACTAGCAATTTTAATCTCTTAAGCCGATAATATATGCATTGGATCATATGGATATCTTCTGAGCATGCTCACATGGAACACGTTGTGTATCTAAGACATCCTTTCAATGATCTCATAAGGACCAATATACCTAGGGCTCAGCTTACCCTTTTTATTGAACCTCAACACTCCTCACCAATGTGATACTCTTATAAACACTCTGTCTCATACACTTTATTCCATAGCAAAAATTGATATTCACATGTGTGTGTATGCTATATTAAGCATAAGCATAAAATGCACTTTCTACGTTCTCAATACTATCTCTCATGTACAATGTTCTAGGGTAGTATGGAAAAACAGTATGTTATAATTTGTGTCCGATCATTCAAGTTATGCTAGCCTATAATGCTAAACATGACAGAGCTTTAGGTATTCTTAGGAAATACATACATTAAAAATGGTCTTAATTTAGCATTCCTTCTTTCGTTCTTTAACCTATTTGTTTATTATAATTTATTTTCATCTACAATCTTTGCTTATCTTTAATGTTCTCTATTATAATGTTTGTTCTCTAGTTATTTATGGTTTTGATTATGTAACAATGAAATGTACAAAGACAATTATGAATGCTCTTGCTTAAGAATTTTCTTTAGACTTCTATACATATAAAACCAACTAAATATAATTGTTATTAATTTAGTAGTATTATGTTGATTGAATATTGATTTTTTATTTTATTTTAGAATAAGATATATGAGATGTTAGAGCAATTCCAATCTAAAGGTAATGAGTTCAGTGTGGATGGGATTTATAATACAGTAATTGGTATTTGTTAGTCGATGTACACTCTACATCCTATGACCATTCTTATGGAAATTAGCTCTTCACTTTCACTCTCCATTACATTCATTCCACCTTTCTTCAATATGCATTATACCCGGCTGACCCATATGCTATCTGATATTGTGCATATGATACCCACATTTAAAAGCTTTATTGCTTCCTTTTTGATCACTTCCTTCATATGAGGGTTTAACCTTCATTGATGTTCCCTCACCGCTTTACTTCCTTTTTAGAGGTTTATCCTATGCATAACTAGGTTTAGGCTTATACCTTATATGTTAGATATTTCCCATCCTATATCCTTCTGGATCAAAAACTTAAGCATGCAAGATTTGGCTAAAACGGTAGATTTCAAAACAATTTTTTTAGAAATCAAATTTCAACAAAAGCAATATAACCAAATCATCATGTCAAGTCATACATGATATGGTGTAAGGAAAATATTTAACATAAGAACAATACGGTAGAAATATACTGACTCCTTCGCTATAGCTTTAACTCCTCGCTCTGCTATCTTATCCTCGGCAATGTACCCTCTCCTAGGTGAGGTATCCTCTTCTCGTTATTGTATCCTTGACCAATCCGATCTACCACTAGTTCTCCTTCGATAACTTGGTTAACAAGATCCTTTGGTGGGAAAGGAGAAGAAAACTAGAAGAGATTTTGCCGAAGAAAACTAGAAGAGATTTTGCCTTAGAAAAGGAAGCTAAAGATGAGATACCTCTCATGTAAATTTTGGCTATCTTATATAAGATAGGAGAGAGAGAGAGATAAAAATTCAACAAGCCCTTGTATTCTCTCTCTCAATTTCAGTTAAGCCTCAAAGAAAGAAGTGAAGTGCATCCAATGCATCACATCCTTCCTTAATCAATAATAAAGAAGCCAATATATGAGACTCTTCTCATTTGTTTTAAGATGGCTATATGAAAAGAACAATAACCTAAAATGATACATCTCATTTTCGGTTTTGTGATGAAAGAAGGAAAAGGGTCCATCAAATGCACCTCTTTCTTCTTTAATCCAATGAATATGCTACATGGTTACATGCTATCATTAAAAGACAACTATTAAACCATTTAATGATAAGGTTATAACTCCATTTAATGATGATAAAGCATGTTAAAAACCATCTTAAATGTAGCAACCCAATGCTAAATGTGCAGCTGCACATTTAGCCCATTAAAACTAAAAATCCACCTCCTTTTTATCTTTAATAACTGTGATTTCATTTAATTAATCAAATTAAACCAAAGTCCAGCCTATTTTTAAATGTTCATTTGGGCTTCTAATTAAAGTAAGCCCAAAATTCAATCATAGGCTTTAAAATCTCTATTTGTAATTCTTACTTTGCTTGATAACCTTCCTAGAAGCCAAATGGGGAATCTAATTGGACTTATATAATTCAAGATCCAATAAGCCCGGAATTAATTTAATCTCATTAGAATTAATTCCAACTTATTAACTAAATGTCATTCCACTAAAGGTAATTAGTTGAACTCTTGAATTATTAACTATTATGAGAACATATGTTTCAAATAAGATGTCTAATTGCAAACTCTAATATGAACCATATTATAGTCATCCGCACAATAAAGGGTAAAATTACCATTTTGCCCTTATGTTGATTTTTTCTTTTAGATCTCCTATTTTACTCTATATGGTGATTAACACACAAGATCTCATCTTGGTGTTAAGACTTGATGAGTAGCTAGTCCATCAAACTACTATCGCCAGTTTAATCACCAATCTCCATAAAACATCTAGAAGTGATGATATCACTATAAACTCTTTATTTGAGTGAATGT
>JAOQML010000006.1:14701283-14717588 GCA_027568935.1 Erythroxylum urbanii | reverse complement strand
ATGATAATTATTCCATGGATTTTATCTTTATGATTAATAATTAAATAATTAACAAATACACAAAGATAAAGAATGCCATTTATTGAATAATAGTAATGTCATACAAAGAAATTTACAACCAAAATTAATTGACTGCAAAGGCATAAACTAACAAGCCTAATGCACAAATACCTACGTTCAATTTTTTTTTTGTCTGTACGTAATTAGGATAGAGAGAGGATTAGTTTATATACACGTCTTTGTTGACGTTAAATCTTGTACGTCCATCAAGTACTAAATTAACAGTTAAGATTTAATAGACATTAAATTAAAAAAACCTAAAGCAAGTTTCATATGGGCCTACAGAAAATATAGGCCATAACATCAGGCCATATATTTCTTACATTCTCCCATTTGGCTGGATGTTTCATCATTATATTTAATAGTATAACATAAAGCTAGCAAAATTAAATTTATAAACCATTAACATCATAAGCACCTTAACACAATAAATCACATAATGTGGTTATGGCGGTCATACAAAGTAGAGTTGTATACTCCCTTCCATATACCACTACATTAAGATATTATGTTTAGGTCCATAAGTTGTATATAAACAACATATAGTCCATATACTTGTTATGAAAATACATACAAATTTCTTATTCAAACAATCATGTATACATAAACATGATGAATAAGAAATATAAAATTTAGAAACATATTATTATTGAGCTCAAGAGTGCTAAAACATCATCATCAAACATTATTATCAATCATCAATACAACCAAGACTCATCCTAAGCACATGTACTTTGAATGTCTTTGGTTATAAAACCTTAGTAAGAGGATCTGCTACCATGAGATTTATCCTAATATGTTATATATGCACTCTTTATTTCTGAATCTCTTCTTTAGCAACAAAATACTTTAATTCCATGTGTTTTGCGATTTTGGAGTATTTATCGTTTTTAGAGAAGAAAACCACTTATTATAATAAAATTTCAACAGCTTGCTTACTGTGTCAACAACCTTAAGCCCTAAAATAAAGTTCTGCAGCTACAATGCATGAATTGTAGCCTCATAACAAGCTACAAATTTTTCTTCAGATGAAGCAATGACAGATTGTTTAGAAATTTTCCATGAGAGTACTACTTCAGCTAATAGGAACAAATAGCCAAACATTAACTTTCTACTATCAACACACCTGACAAAATCTGAATATGAATATCCAGTCACTTCTAAATGATTCTACCTCTTATAAGTGAGCATGTAATCTTTTGTTCCTTGAAGATATCTCAACACTTTCTTTGCAGCCTTCTAACGATCAATACCAAGATTACTTTGATATCTACCCAGCATCCCTACTGAAAAACTGATGTAAGGTCTAGTACAGGTTTATAGGTACATCAAACTACCTACAACAAAAGTATATAGAATTGTTTCCATTTCCTTACTCTCCACATCATTCTTTGGACATTACATAAGACCAAATTTATCTCCCTTTTGAATAAAAACTACACCTATTGAGCACTTGCTCAAGTTAAAAATTTCAAGATTTTTCTCAATACAGGCTTTTTGAGACAATCCTAATAAACCTTCTGATCTCTTACAAAATATTGAAATTCCAATCACACATGATGCCTCTCGCGTATCTTTCATTTCAAAATTCTTAGAAAGAAATTCTTAGTGTTATCTAACAAACCCAAGTCATTAGCAACAAGCAAAATGTCATTAACATACAGAACTAGAAATACAAACTTACTCCCACTGATCTTATGGTAAATACATCGATTAACAGCGATTTCCTCAAAACTGAACGAAGTAATGGTATTATTGAACTTAATATACCACTGCCTGGAAGCTTATTTAAGTCCATATATTGACTTCTTCAATTTACACACCATAATTTCTTTACCTTTAATGAAAAAACCTTCAAGTTGATCCATGTAAACTTCCTCCTCAAGATCACCAATCAGAAAGGTTGTTTTCACGTCCATCTGATGTAGCTCTAAATCAAATTGAGCCACTAATGCTAAAATTATTCTTAATGAATCTTTCTTTGAGACAGGTAAAAAATTCTCCTTATAATCAATACCATCTTTCTGAGTATAACTTTTGGTAACAAGTTTAGCTTTATATCTTTCAACATTGCCATTCGAGTCGCGTTTGGTCTTAAAGACCCATTTATAACCAACTCGTTTAGAACCTTTTGGTAAGTCTACAAGATCTCAGACATTGTTTTGAGCTATTGATTTCAACTCTTCTTTCATAGCATCAATCTATCTTTCAAACTTATCACTACTTATAACTTGTGAAAACGAAACAGGATCGTTAACAATGCCACAATCATAATTCGACTCTTGCAAATAAACCACATAATCATCAGAAATAACTAACCTTCTAACCCTTAAAGGTTTATTTTAATCTATACTAATTGATTCACTTGCATAAGCTAGTGGTATGTTAGGTTCTTCATGGGGTGCTTCTTCATTATTTAAATGTTATTCTTGATTATTTTGATCTTCCAAAGCAGGAACAACATTTGTTGTAATTGTGAGTTTAAGAACATTATGGGCAATGGAACAACCACCCTTATTTTATTAATATCCACAACTTGATTTTCAGCACTCCCACTAACCTCACCATTCTCTAAAAATTTGGCATTGGCTGTTTCAACAATTCTAGAATTATGGTTTAGACAGTAAAACTTGTACCCTTTGGATTTCTCTAGGTAACCAGTAAAGTAACCACTAACTTTTTGAGAATCCAATTTTCTTTCATGTGGATTATAGATACGTGCTTCTGTTGGACAACCCCAAACATATAGGTATCTTAAACTAAATTTCCTTCTAGTCCATAAGTTGAAAAGGAGTTGCCTTACTAGGAATCCTATTTAACAGATACATAGTAGTTTTAAGTGTTGCATCCACAAACTTTTAAGTAATAAAGAATTACTCATCATACTCTTAACTATATCCATTAATTTTCTATTTTGTCTTTTTGTCACATCATTTTGTTGCAATGTGCCTGGCATAGTGTAATATGCATATATGCTATGACTTTTGAGGAACTTAGCAAATGAACCAGGACACTGTCCAGTTTCATCATACTTTCCATAATACTCACCATCTTTATCAGATCTTATAATTTTCACTTTTCTATCTAAGTTCGTCTCAACTTCCTCTACAAAAACCTTAAGAGTATTTATAACTTGAGATTTTTCATGCAGCAAATACATATATCCATATCGTGAAAAATCATCTATAAAAGTGATGAAGTATTTTTCTCTATTAAAGGACTGAGTGTCAAAAAGTCTACAAATGTCGGTGTGTATTATTTTAAGAAGCTAACTGCTTCTCGTGGCTCCGTTCTTGCTATGTTTGGTTTGCTTGCCCTTAATACATTCCACACATAAGCCAAGATCAGTAAAATCTGGATTCGATAGAATCTCATTCTTTACTAATCTTTCTGACCTTTCTTTGGATATATAACCCAAAAGTTTTATGTCACAAGTAAGCAAAATATTCATTCACCAAACTAGGTTTCATTCCTATATTATGATTAACAATAAATAGGGATTCAGAAAAATCATCATCAAGTTTCAATTTACATAAACCATCCATAAGCATTCCATAACCAATAAAAGAATTATTCTTATACAAATTGAAACAACCATGTCCACCCTTTAAGATATATCCACTAGCATCAAGTCTAGAAAAAGAAATTAAATTTTAAGAAATTGAAGGTACATGGAGAGTGTTCATTAGATCCAAGTGATGTCTAGTATCTGGTGTCAACCTGTAAGTCCCTACACCTTCAATTGGGGCCTTCATTCGGTTCTCCATAAACAGAAAGTTGCTAGTTAGGCTTATGGTTTGGATTGTAAGGAATCCTTGCATAATATTGGAAACATGAGTAGTGGCACCAGAATCAAACTATCAAGTATTAGAAGGAACTTTAGATAAGTTTGATTCAACGAATACAAAAATATAATGTATACCTTTCTTTTTGAACCAAGCCTTACAGTTTAGGTAGTCTTTCTAATAATGATCTTCTTTCTTACAAAAGTGGCATTTATATAACTTTTGTCCCTTCTTTTTACCATCAGCAACCTGTAGAACTTTAGCAGGTCCTTTTTTTAAATTCTTAGTCTTTGGTTTAAGTTCTTTCCAGCTCCTAGATCCACTAGGTTAATAGAATGAACTCCTTGTTTCTTTAATCTCGCTTCCTCCTAAATAAGCTTATTGGACAATTCATCAATACTCTGCTTATCATTTAATGTGTTATAATTGATGTGGAATAGTCCATATTAAGTAGGAAGTGAGTTCATAATATACTACACTAAGAAGGAATCTTCCACAGCCATACCTAGTGTCTTAAGTCTTGCTGCAATATTAGTCATATTAAAGACATGTTGTTGCATACTCTTTGACCCATCAAACTTCACGGTCATGAGTTCAATCATAGGTGTCCTGGTAAGTGCCTTATCGGTAGAATGGAACTTATCTTCTGCAAGCTTAAGAAAATCTTTGGCATTATGATTTTCAGTGCTAGGAGGAGTAAAATTAATGTTGTTGGCAATTTTCATTTGTATAAAGTTCAAACATAACTTGTTAGCCCTTGCCACGCCTTATAGTGTGCCTTTTGGCCTCTATACTAGTATCATTAAGTTCATAAGGCTTATCATTTAATAACGCTAAGTCAAGATCCAAAACACCTGAATGGAAAGTGACTTGCTCGCTCTATTAAGAGAAATTCACACCAGTGAATAAGGTAACAAAAGAAGCTTGAGAATGAAGGCTAATAACTACAAACAATAAATGCTTACTAAGCAACAAATTCAGACATAGAGCACATACATTAAATATATTGTAGGTTTCCTTTTAGTAAACACAACAATATATATCATCACTATCATTTGAATGTTATTTAAACTTTATGAGAAAATTAAATAAACTTAATCAAATACATGTAGCATCTTTGGATAACTATACATATGTGACAAGAGTATATCAATTTTCTCCTTTATATTTATTAGTTATAGAAGATTGATTTACCTTTGGGTAAAGTCATTAATTTCTATCAACTAATAAAATTTTCATAATAACATTTCATAAAATACATAAATTATATGACCACACATTCAAAATTAGTTTGGCCACTTTGGTGACTAACAAATTAATTTTAATCATACTGTTATATATAAAAATAATAATTGTAATAGCTTGTTTTCTATACTAAGGGTTAGAGCCTTAGATTATTACATATGAGTCAAATCATTTTAGCATTCATGAAATGCATTTCATTAATATCCATATCATTAGCATACACATATGAATTATGATTTTTTACACATTGTAAAGATAGTATATGCACTCAATTGACATATTCCGAGGTATGAAAGGTTTAAAATAATCATGATGTGAATTGTGAATTGTTTATATCTTGAATTTTGGTTTGATTCGTTACAAGTAGTAAATTTGGAATTAATTGTTACCAATAGAAAATTGATGGATTAAAATATATATTTGACTAAGAAAAATGCCATGTGGTAAGACAAATTGACACATGAAAAATTAGGATGACTAAGCCTATGAAATAAGTGACAAATGACATAGATAAATGAGTGACATTTGGTATGGGTAATTAATTGACAAATGGTAGCAATGATTGAGTGACAAATGGACTAGTAATTAGGTGACATTTGGTAGCCTATGGAGGGGATAAGTGGCTTACATGCCTAGTGGCATATGTCATTGAAACATGGTGACACCTTGCACCTAGTTGAATTAAGATAATGCAAAAAATGTTTCTGTTGGAACATTCACCATCTTCTTCTATTCTCTCCACTGAAACTTGCTTCTATCTCACATCTCTATAATTTGGTTTAATTCTTGCTAAATTGCCACACCAAATCCATACTTTTACCCTTCATAAAGTTAGGTAAAGAACCAGAACATTGTTGTTCTTGTTGTGGTCTTTTATCTTTGCTAAAAGCCAACCTATTTCCACCTTGAATTTAGGATGATTTTGAATGCATGAAGGGCTAGGTAGACTTAATGAATTGAGCTAGAATTGGAAGTTAAATAAGTAAGTAAAGTGTTGTTCTTCATGGCATGTTTTAATAGAAACATTATGATGATTGAATTGGGATGTATTGTATATGATGTTGATGATGAAGTGTGCTGGAATATGATGAATGAACTTAGATATTTTTATACTTTGTTCTTGATGTATGAGAACCTTAGGTCATAGGTTGTTATAAGGATGAATTAGATTGGGATTTGAAGTGTAATGAAGGTGAATTTATGCTAAAGAAAAAGGTGCTAGCGTAGTGTTCTTAAAATGGGAAAGAACTAGGATTACATGTATGATAGTGAATGATAGTTTCTATTTTGTTTTGATGCATGAAAGACAATAGTTTATGAGCTACCAAATGAATTATTTTAAGTTGGAATTAGAGATGGAATTGATGAGGAATTGAGGTATAATTAAGGTATAATTAATGAACTAATATGAAAATCTTTTGAATTTTCATATTAATAGAAGTCGAGTATTATCAATTTCAGAAACAAGAATGGCTCAAAGGTTTGGTCAGTTGATACCTGAGAAGTCTAGATATAATACTTTTGTTTAGCTTCTCCTTTCATGTTGAATTTTTTGTATAGAACTTCAAACTCCCAAATGTTATATTATGTACAAACATGGATTATGAAATGTAATGACAATGTAAGTAAGTTTCATTTTGTGAATGAAATGAGGAGTTTCGATCTTTAGAAATACTTATGTTCTATATGATGCCATAATAAGTTGATGTGATTACTCTAACATGCCATTTTCATAGGGTATGTTCTTGAATGTCCTATGGATATTCGACCATATGCTCTATGGTAGTGGTGTGTTATAATAATAATATATCCATAAGATGAAATTAAAATTAAAATTTTGATTATAGGAAAAAAATATCATTAATAAGACTAAAACATAAGAAATCAAAAATTTAAATCAATTCACCTATCATCAAAATTAAAGGATCAAAACTATAATTATATACACCCAACACAGATGAATCTCGAAAACAAACCTAGAAGATGTGTTGGTTTCGTGGTCTAAAATTTTTTTAATTAATCATTGCAAAAATCTTTATCTGATTTTCATTTCTACATTATCTATGAAGCAAATGGCGGCTTATAAAGAAAAGAGAAGCCAAGACATCAAACCACCACTTTTCTGCGATTCATTGCTTAACCTTGACGGAAGTGTAGTAAGAGACATATGAAATTAAAACAATTGTAGAAGACAACATGGTGAACATGGTAAACTCCTTTAAACCTAGTTGTTAACCATGCTAAGAAACACCTCTCTATTTTTTAATCACTAAGTTTATTCATGTGGGACCCTAAAAGACTAATAACCCTAATCTTGATATGGCTCTAGCTTGTTCTCTTAAAGCATCATCACATTGCCCCCTTTCTATATAATAGTATCTTTTTTCTTTAATTTCTAATAGATTCTTGGTTTTGAAAAACATATGACGGAAAAAGAGAGTAACGTGGACGCAATAGCTTGGGAAGCCCATAATTAAACCAATTATCCAAGATCAAAAGTTTTAAAGGAAATAATTATTCTTTATAAAGAACCCTAAAATCGTAAATCTTTTTCACATCATAATTGAAACAATCATCAAATCAACAATTAAAGGATTATTATCTATTTAAAAATCTTGGCTTTGATACTACATGTAAGTTTTTTGATTCTTAACAATCAAACATCGAAGACATAAATCATAAATGAATCATGAATCATACGTAAATCATTTGTGCCCATTCAGATCTTGAATATAATAATAACCTACCTTGAGCGAAATTTGACATGATGTAGAGAGAAATCTTTCGACAATCACGAGCTAGTTTCTCTCTCTTAGCCCTCTTTCTGTAATAGATGGCTTGATGGATAGCCAAATCCATAAGCACCTACGTTATGTATTTGTTTTTTATCTGTACTTAATTATGGCTGAGAGAAGACTAGTTTATAGACACTTCATTGTTGACATTGAATCTTGTACGTCCATCAAGTACTAAATTAACAGTCAACATTTAACATACCATTAAATTAAAAAAACTAAATCTAGTTTTGTATGAGACTACAGAAATATGGGCCACAACATCAAGCCATGTATTTCTTACAAGAATATTTGATTTTTGTGTCTCGACATTTTGACTAACAATATGTAACACCTCATACCCGATAACGGAATCGGCATATTGAGTGTTACCATATTCTTAAATACCTAATACTTCAAACTACAATATTTTGATTAAAAACCTCACTAATCTAGCAATGACTATTCACTTTATAAAAATTTAGATAGAGTTTCCTCTATATTCACTTAAAACCTCCTGTAAGAAACCTCAATACACTTCTCATGCATATTACTCAACTATCTATCTCCACGTCAAACTGCTTGACAAAATAATTTACCTATCCTTCAATACATTTCAACACATCTAAACCAGATTTTATACATATCTTTCATTTATTCGTATATAATTCACAATAAAATCCTGTAAGATCCTTCACTTTATTATGTGTATATGCCATAACCAAACATAAAATAAAAATTTGTAGTAGATTCACCATAGCTTTCTTCTAATTCTTTTCAAAACCTACGCATGGAAAAAAATCCATACGCTAAGCTATAGGCTTAGTGGTGTTCAAGCAATCCATTTTTCATTCAATTCAATTCAATCAACCATAACATACATAATATATAATATTTTTCATATGTAAATATCTTCCTTTATTTCAAAGCATAAATAGGCATTTAAAATCAAATTATGAAATACAAGTATGTACCTATTTAAATATTTCATATCTAATTACACAATGATGAATAAATTGTACAATTTTAATTACTATTTTCATTTGAAGTTCTTTAATCACTAACCATGCATTTATCTATTTTCTGTAATTGCCCCAAAGTAAAATCCATCGGAATTTCATCATCGAGCCGAATAAGTAGGGTTTTAAAAATATAGGATTGAGTTCTTAGAACCACACGATCTATTTTTTTACATACATTCATATTGGAACTGAGCTTTTGGAACTATGCAATTCATAAAATAAATCAAATATCTTACACCGGAACCAAGCTCTCGGAGCCATACAATCCGGTAACATATATTATAACATAGTACTGCTAACTCCATAATTAGCATGCCAACCTTGTTGCATTTCTCCAATTCCTATCTATTTTACCAGGGGCAAATCTAATTAAATTCTATTGAAATTTCATAATAAAAGCTCATAACAACCAATTCAAGCTATTCCATATTTTGTCAAAGTAAATGTTATTTTTTCCTTCGGTTATTAGATTTAATTCAATTTATATAACATTCAAGACATATTCATCTCACCAATTTGATAAAAATAACATGCATATCAAATTTCTCAATTTAAAAATAATGTATGCTGATTGGGGAAAATACAAATTACAAGTCCAAAATCTCAATTAATCACATATACTACTTCATTTAATATCCAATTTAATATTTTCAACAACAATTTCATGAACTCGCAATTTTACTCAAGAATCTTAAATTTCCTAATATATAATTTTTAGGAAAAAGTAAAATTGCATGAATACATACCAAATTTATGTCTAAATCTTTAAATTAAACTTCAATTTTATCCCCAATTCCTTATTCCTTCTCTTTCTCTTTCTCTCTCTCCTTCAATTCCTCTTCTTTTTCTTCATAATATTGCATAAAAAATTCAATTTCATGCATTTTATTCATCAATGCATGCAACTATGTCAAAATCATGTACTAAAAATAATTAAACTCCATTAAGTTAACTTATAAATTTTTGGGTACTATTCATCAAGAACACCCATATACCTTTTCTTCATCTTTCCCAATTTTTTTTATTGATATGGTGACTTTAGGAACCCTAAGTTGATGATTTAGTGTTTAATAGGTGATTTTAGGGTTAAAACTAAAGAAATTTTGCTTGAAAATGTAAGAAATGAAAGAAAAATGGAGAAGAAAGGAGGGAGGTATTCCCGACAATGTTTTGGAGAAGAAGAGAATAGGAAGTTGACAAAAATATAATGTGGTCCCTCATTAAAAGTTTTCCAATTGCTTTTTTTTTCAAAATTAACCTTTTTTTCATTCTTTCTTTTTCTCAATAAAAAATACCCATAAGAAAAAAAATATCAACTTCATATGGAGACCTTAATTAATATCATTTATTTCCATTAATATTTTTGGGTTTGACTTTTACTATTTCTTAGGTCAAACTTTGACCATTAGTCAACTCTTGGTCAAATGCTCAAACGAACTCATTTGGAGCTCTAATTTGATCCTCGGACTATCCTTGAATAATATTATCTGATGCTAAATAAAAAAATGTAGTTTGGATCCAGGGTGTCACTATTCACCTCGGGATATACTATTAACAAACCAAAAAGAACTATTCATGAAAACGAGATTTTTGGGGCGTTAAAATTCTTCCCCTTTAAAATAAAATTTCATCTTTGAAATTTATCTGTGTCAAATAGTCGTGGATAAGACTTTCTCATGGTTTCTTCTGGTCTCCATGTGGCTTCTTCGACCTCATTGTTTGTCCATAGTACTTTCACCAATGGAACCGTCTTGTTCCTTAGCTGTTTTGTATCTTTTGGTATAATCTTCACTGGCTTCTCTTCATAATTAGATTTGGTTATATTTCAATATCTTCTAGTTTTATAATATGTGATGGATCAGACCGATATTTCATTAATATAGACACATGGAAGACATCATGAATCTTTTCCATATCATATGGTAATACTAATCTGTAGGCTACTAGTACCATACGCTCAATGATCTCAAATAGACTAATGAATCTAGGGCTTAACTTACCCTTGTTACCAAATCGAAACACTTTCTTCCATGGTGAAGCTTTTAAGAAAACCTTGTCACCAACAACATATTCAATGTCCTTTCTCTTTAAATTTGCATACGATTTTTGGCAATCAGAAGCAACTTTCAACCTTTCCTTTATAAGCTTAACTTTATCCTCAATTTCCTTTTATCAATTCTGTCCCACGATCTTGCTTTTACTGAGTTTTGTCCAATATAAGGGTATTATGCACTTTCTACCATAAAGAGCCTCATACGGTGTCATTTGTATGCAAATTCAATCAATGGGAGGTGTTCATCCTAGCTTCCTTTAAAATTGATAACACAACTCCTAAGCATATCTTCTAACACTTGAATCATTCTTTCTGATTGTCCAACCTTTTGAGGATGAAAAGTTGTACTAAAATTTAGCTTAGTACCCATGGCCATATGTAATTTCTTCCAAAATCTTGAGGTAAATCTTGGATCCCAGCCTGATATGATAGAACATGGTACTCTATGCAACCACATTATCTCATTGATGTATAATTCTGCATACTTTGAGAGTTGGTAGTCAGTTCTGACATGTATGAAGTGAGTTGACTTGGTTAATCTATCTACAATCACTTATACGACATTATGCTTCTTCTTAGTTTGAGGCAACCCAGACACAAAATCTATCGTGATTTGATCCCATTTCCATTCGGGTATTGTTATTAGTTGAAGTAAACTCGATGGAACTTGACGTTCTGCTTTTACTTGTTAGCATATAAGACACTTAGTAACATAATCTACAATGTCTCTTTTCATACCTGATCACCAATAATATGTCTTCAAATCTTGGTACATTTTAGTACTTCTTGGGTGAACTATTATGGGCTTCCTTCAGGATGTTGTTTTTCAGCTCATCATCATTAGGGACATAGATTCTATCTTTGTGATACAAGTAGCCATCCTCTTTTATTACATTTCACTATCTTTCCCCTCCTGAATTTGTTTAAGAATGATAACTAGCTTTCCATCTTGTTTTTGTGCTTCCCTGACTTGCTGAAAATGTTTAATTTAAGCCTCGACTCAGCTTCAATGGCTTCATCACTGGCTATAGATAATCTAGCATTCATTGCTCGTAAAGCTGATAACGATTTCTTGTTAAGAGTATCGGCTACTACGTTTGCTTTGCCTAGATGATAGTCAATGAGGCAATCATAATCATTAATCAACTCTATCCATCTTCTTTGCCTTAAGTTCAACTCTTTATGTGTAGGCAAATATTTAAGACTTTTGTGATCTGTGTAAATATAACATTTCTCCCCATATAAGTAATGCCTCTAAATCTTTAAAGTAAAGACTATGGCTGCTAACTCTAAATCACGGCTTAGGTAGTTCCTTTCACGAGGCTTAAGTTGCTTAGAAGCATAAGTAATTACCTTTCCCTCTTGCATGAGTACACATCCTAGCCCATTGTGTGAGGCATCATTATAGATTATGAAGTCTCTACCAGGTACAAGTTGTGTAAGAATAGATGCTTCAGATAATACAACCTTAAACTTCTCAAAGCTTTCTTTTTGAAGTAACTTAGTAAAAGGTTTTGCGATTATGGAGAATCCCTTAACAAATCTTCTATAGTATCCTGCCAAACCTAGGAAACTTCTAATCTCTGTAGCATTTCTAGGTGGCTAACATTCTAGAATGGATTTTATCTTCTTTTGATCAACTATAATCGTATCTGTTGATATGACATGATCAAGGAAAGAAAATTCATCAAACCAAAATTCACATTTACTGAATTTGGCATAAAGTTATTTATCACTCAAAGTCTGCATAATAATTCTTAGACGCTCATTATGCTCTTCTCGATTCTTAAAATACACCCAGATATCATCAATGAAGACTACCACAAATTGATTTAAGTAAGTATAGAAAATACAATTCATTAGATCCATAAAGGCTAATGGAGCATTTGTGAGTTTATAAGGCATCACTAAAAATTCATAATGCCCATGTCTCGTTCTAAAAGCTATCTTCGGGACATCTGCTTCCTTTACTCTTAACTAGTAATATCTTGATTTCAGATTAATCTTAGAGAAAACACCTGCACCTTTAAGTTGATAAAAAGACCTTCTATTATGGGCAGTGGATATTTATTCTTGATAGTCACTTTATTCAGTTGTTTGTAATCCACATATAGCCTAAGAGACCAATCTTTCTTCTTGACAAATAACACAGGTGCACCCCAAGGAGATACACTAGGGCATATAAAACACTTTTCAAGAAGTTCTTGTAGCTAGATTTTCAATTGCTTAAGTTCTGTGTGTTCCATCATATATGGTGCAATGGATACTAGTGTTGTACCAGTTTCATATTAATAGAAAATTCAACTTCTCTTTCTAGTGGTAACCCTGGTAACTTCTTAGGAAATACATCCTGGAAGTTACGTATAATTGGTAGATCTTGAATTTTAGGATCATCCTTTCTAACTTCAAGAACATAAGCTAAGTATGCTACACACCCCTTTCGAATAAGCCTTTTTGCTATGGTCGTTGATATAACATTAAAGAGAAAATTTGATCTTTCGCTAATAACAGTGATCTCATCAATATCAACTGCTCTAAGAGTGATTCTTTTAAAATGACAATCTACCACTGTATGATGTCCAGATAGCCAGTCCATAGCAAAGATCACATTAAATTCATAGAAAGGTAGTTCAATCAAATCACCAGGAAATTCATAACCTTATATTCGTAATGGAAAATTCTTATAAACCCTATTTACCAACACACTATGAACCAAAGGATTTGTAACTAGAATATCATGTTCAAGATTATCAAAAAGTAACCCTATATTTTCAGGTAATGACATACATATATAAGAATGTGTAAATCCTGGGTCTATTAATACATGAACAGAAATTTCAAGGATAGTAAAAGTACCCTTAATCACATCTGGGATATCATGATTATCACGGGCTTGCACAACATATGCACTAGTTGGAGTACGGGTATTACGTGCATGAACTATCTCTGATGTGACCCTCTGACCACTAGTACTAGAACTAGCTCTTGTGCTTCTGCCTTTGCCCCTTAGAGTTGTAGGAACTGGTCTTTCTGCTTGAATAACTTTTTGATACCATCTACCAGGGCAATCTCTCTGAAAGTGATCCATAGATCCACATCGTAGGCATGCTTCCATCACCTTCCAACATTGTCTGCCATGTTTCTTCCCATAATGATCACACGGAATAACTACCTCACGTCCTAACCCACCTGCTATACAAGCTATAAATGGGGTCGATTATCTCGCCCTAACCATTGATCTCTGACTTTTCCCTGATTGGCGATAGGATGTCTGTATTTATGCTGAAGCCTGAGATCCTGAACCTTTATGCTTCTTACTGACTGAGAAGGATGAACTAGATTGTCCCTGACTCCTCTTATGCTATCCCCTATTTCTCCATTTCTGTTCATCAATATTGACCTTTTCAATCCTCTAGGCTACTTTCACCATCTATCTATAATCCTTAATCTGCAATGCAACAAGGAGTTTCTTAATGTCATGGTGGAGGCCTACTTCAAATCTCTTACACATGTATCCCTCATCTCATCATTATAAGCCTCCTATAGATACTTATCTGCAAATTAGGACAAAAAGTACTCCTAAGTAAGATCATGTGGTAGAACAAGCCTTTTAATGAACTCCTACTACTGATATGCTGGACCTTAAAGAAGACTATCTGCACATTCCAATTTTTCTTTTGGTGTGTAATTGAGAAGATTAAAAATTCTATTTATATTGCTCAGCCAAAATTTGACATCTGGAGTAGTAATTGATGTCTCCCCCCGAAAATCCTCAACTCCCAGCCTTTTGGCTTTCTCCAATGTAAGCTATGTAGCGGAAAAGGTGGTGCTGGCTGTACAAGAGGAGTAACAACCATTTGTTGATTCATATAAACCATCATAGTTTGAAAAAACTCTGTAGGGTTAAGAACTAGATGGCCAGCAGGTGATGGTATGGGTTGTGCTGGCTACCCTGTCATGCCCCTATTTTTATCACTAGCTGAGGCAAGACTTTTCTCCTCTCTCTCCACGGCTCCTAGAGTGCCTGGTTCCTTTCTTCAATCTATAACACTTAGAAAAGGTGGATCTACATTTGAGTCACATCATATTCTCATATAATCCTTCATTTGGCATGTACATAATTCACTTTTCATTTGTTTCTTTAATTATTAACCCCAAAACTACCTAATGTCTCTGATACCACTAAATGTAACACCTCATACCTGATAATGGAATCGGCATACCGAGTGTTACCATATTCTTAAATACCTAATACTTCAAACTACAACATTTCTATTTAAAAGCTCATTAATCTAGTAATGACTATTCACTTTATAAATATTTAGATAGAGTTTCCTCTATATTTACTTAAAACTTCCTGCAAGAAACTTCAATACACTTCTCATGTATGTTACTCAACTATCCATCTCCACGTCAAACTCCTTGAAAAAATAATTTACCTAGCCTCCAATACATTTCAACACATCTAAACTAGATTTCATACATAACTTTCATTTATTTATATATAATTCACAATAAAATCTATAAGATACTTCACTTCATTATATGTACATGCCATAACCAAAAATAAAATAAAAATTTGTAGTACATCCGCCTCCAATTCTTTCGAGATCCTCTATGTGACTCTTGTCTTGTAGTAGATCCATCATAGCTTTCTTCTAATTCTCTTCAAAAGCTACATGCGGAAAAAAAAATCCACATGCTAAGCTATAGGCTTATTGTTGTTCAAGTAATCCATTTCTTATTCAATTTAATTCAATCAACCATAACATACATAATATATAATATTTTTCACATATAAATATTTTTCTTTATTTCGAACCATAAATAGGTATTTAAAATCAAATTATGAAATACAAGCATGTATTTATTTAAATATCTCATATCTAATTACACAATGATGAATAAGTTGTACAATTTTAATTACTACTTTCATTTGAAGTTCTTTAATCATTAATCATGCATTTATTTATTTTAAGTAATTGCCCTAAAGTAAAATCCATCAGAATTAAGTCACCGAGCTAGATAAGCAGGATTTTAAAAATAAAAGAACATGTTTTTGGAACCATATGATCCATTTTTTAATATACATTCATATTAGAACTGAGCTCTCGGAGCCATACAGTTCATAATGCAAATCAAATATCTTACACCGGAACTGAGCTCTCGGAGTCATACAGTATGGTAACATATATCATGACGCAATACTGGTAACTCCTTAATTAGCAAGCCAACCTTATTACATTCCTCCAATTCCTATCTATTTTACTAGTGGAAAATCTAATTAAATTCTATTGAAATTTCATAATAAAAGCTCATAATAACCAATTCAAGCTATTCCATATTCGGACAAAGTAAATGTCATT
>JAOQML010000006.1:14687228-14701183 GCA_027568935.1 Erythroxylum urbanii | reverse complement strand
CAACTAGGACTTAACAGAATCAAAACAGAAATGTCTGAAATTCAATTCACATATTTACAGCTTTGCAAATCATTCAATCATCCAAATCAATAGCAACCAAAATAGTCAAAGCAAAACTATCAAAATTTGCTTACTAAATTTCTGACACAATTGACCAACTAAATTACTTACAAAGATTACCATCTCAGATTACTTACAAAATCTCCCTTATTGTTTATTGCCTCGACGTCCCGACAATATCTAGAATCGGTCACTCGATGGGTTCCTCTAAAACATTTAATACAAACACATATCATTATTGTGCACAATTGTAAATTCAATTATGCACATTCATGTATACTGAATATGTACGATGCATGTTTATGACAAATTCCGGGTTTCTTATCCTTAATCTTGTTGCATTCTCAATCATGCAAAAACATACTCAAATCCTCATTCCAAATTATTTCACAACCAAATTTCGGGTCCACTTTGCTCAATTATTCTCATCAGGTAATCGAGGTAATTAGGTAATACTTCCTTCTAGAAAGTTGTCCCTCTTTATCTTAAGTTTCCAAGATATCAAGTTCGTCCAATTTGGTTTAGTACTAAAAGTTATACTCAAAAGATTTCAAGATGTTCTTGAGCTTCATCAAAATTCCTATCTCAACTTCCAATCAAATTATAAAATTCTTAGAGGCAGAATTGGATTCTAATCTCTTCATGTAATTTGTATCCTTATGTCTCTAGTTTACTCCAAATCAAAAATCACTCCATTCCAATAACTACAGAGAAAGTTATGCCTTAAATACCAAAGTATATGCAAGCTATCAAGAAATTTCGCCGCGGCGAACTTTCCAGATAACAGAATTCTTCGACCTTTTTACAAAAGTTTGCCGCGGCAAACTCTTGAGTTCGCCGCGGTGAACTTTTACAGAAACCAATTCCTTTGAGTTTACCGCAGTGAACAAAAAAGAGTTGGTCGCGGCAAACTTTACGGTGTTTAAACCATCTTCTTCCTCTCATTCTTTTCCCAGATTTTCTCACTTCCCTCTTATTCAATGAACACATAACACAATTAAATCAATTCTTCTACATCCATTTCAGCCCAGCACAACGCAAATAAATCACATTTATATTTAAACACTAAAAACCGATTCCTTACACAAGCTTTCTCTCACTACTGTATTTTCTTTCCATCTTTCATCTGATGCTTTTTGTTTTTACTATTCTCTATGCTTTCACTTCATTTAACTCTTTTCTATACTAAGATCTCACTAAATCCTATAAACGATTTCTGTACAACTCCATGCAATCGGTAATACACTTCTACTGGTCAATAATATCAACTCATCTCTCTATCACTGTTATTAAATTAACTTTATACACAACTCATGCATGTATTTAATCCCAACACTATCACAACATCAGAATCATTCACAGAGCTTAGAAACTTAATATTTCACTTACCTTGCTTCAGCTCAAATTCCAGCAATCAAGTTTTTGGTGGATGAAGAACAGCCCCAATTGAAGAACATGCAAACTGCAGAAATTTCCTGACCTAAACATATGCCTACGTGGGTTACTGCCAATTTGACACATGGCTCTATACATGTAGCCATTTGTCCTTCATGCAAGCTACCACATGTCACCAACATGTCAAGCAATTTGTCACACAATGAATGATGCCACATGTCAAACTTTAAGTGGTCCATATGTCACACTAGGATTGGTCCAACTTTTAATATTTTTTAAAAAATTTACCAAAAATTCCAAATTAATACTAATAGTCTTCGAATAAAATTTCCATAATTTATTCGCATTTCATAATTCCATTTTACCCAGAAAAATGTCATGAATGCATGTAGTATGTGTCCAAAATGCTTATAGACAGTAAGCAAATATTCAAATATGCAAAGCATAAAATGTACAGAATTTTCTTAATATTCTAACCTTTAAAATGGGGTGTTACAATTCTTCCCTCCTTAGGAAATTTCATCCTCGAAATTCATACCAGATCTGAATAGTTGCAGATACTGAGCTTTCAAGGTTTCTTCAGGTTCCCATGTTGCTTCCTCAAGTCCATGATGTTGCCAAAGTACTTTTATCAAAAGCACTGATTTGTTCCTGAGTTGTTTGACTTCTCTGGCTAATATCAAAACTGGCCCTTCTTCATAGGACAAATCCGATTGTACCTGAATTTCTTGCATAGGAATCTTGTGTGAAGTATCAGACCAATATCTTCTTAGCATTGAAACATGAAACACATCATGTAGCCTGGCCAATTCTTCAAACAGAGCCAACTGATAAGCTACTGGTCCAATTCTTTTTAGAATTTCATAAGGACCAATGAACTGTGGACTAAGCTTACCCTTCTTTCCAAACCGAAGAATGTGTTTCCATGGTGACACATTCAAGAACACCTTCTCGCCTACTTGATACTCAATATCTCTCCTTTTTAGGTCAGCATAAGACTTCTGCTTATCACTGTCAGCTTTTAACCTTTGCTGAATAATCCGAATCTTTTCTTCAGTATCTTTCATAATTTCTGGCCCAATAATCTTGTTTTCACTCAACTCAGTCCAGCATACCGGAGTTCTACACTTCTTACCATACAACGCTTCATAAGGTGCCATGCCAATGCTCGTCTGATAACTGTTATTGTAAGCAAACTCCATCAAAGTCAGATAATTATCCCAACTCCCGGAAAACTCCAACACATAATCCCACAACATATCTTCTAATATCTGTATAACTCGTTCAGATTGTCCATCTGTCTAGTGATGGAAAGCAGTACTAAACTTAACTGAGTACCCAATGCTTTCTGTAAACTTTTCCAGAATCTTGAAGTAAATCGAGGATGATGATCTGAAATGATAGACAATGGTACACCATGCAGTCTTACTATCTCATTTACATACAAATCTGCAAGCCTATCCAAAGAATAGTCAGGACGAACAGGCAGAAAATAAGCAGATTTGGTGAACTTATCTACAATTACCCATACAACATCATGCTTCCTTTAAGTGAGAGGAAGTCCAGTGACAAAATCCATAGTAATGTTATCCCATTTCTATTGAGGAATAAAAATAGGATGTAACAAACCAGATGGGACCTGATGCTCAGCTTTAACCTGCCGGCATGTCAAACATTTTGCTACATAATCCATAACATCCTGTTTCATACCTGACCACTAGTAATACTGCTTCAGATCTTGATACATCTTGTTTCCACCCGGACGCATAGTAAATACTGTATTACAAGCCTCAAACAATAGCTTCTTCTTCAATTCATCATTAGCTGGTATACACAACAGATCCTTATAATACAATTCACCATCACCTTGCACAGAAAAATTAGACTGTTTACTTTCCTAAGTAGCCAAGATAAGTTGTTGTAACTTATCATCAGCTCTCTGAGCATCACAAATTTCTTGCCTCAACTTAGGCCTTGCTTTCAGCTGAGCTATTAAAGCTCCATTAGATTCCATTCACCTTGCTTCACTGATAATGCTGAAATTGTCTTCCGACTCAAGGCATCTGCTACAACATTAGCCTTACCCGGATGATAATCCACAATATAATCATAGTCTTTAAATAATTCCAACCAACGTCGTTGTCTCGGATTGAGTTCCTTCTGGGTAAGCAAATACTTCAGACCTTTATGATCTGTGAAAATTCTACACCTTTCACTATACAGGTAGTGTCGCCAAATTTTTAAAGCAAACACTACTACTGCAAGTTCCAGATCATGTGTAGGGTAGTTCTGTTCATGAGTTTTTAGTTGCCTAGAGGCATAAGCAACTACCTTTCCTTCCTGCATCAACACACAACCTAGACCAATTCCAGATGCATCAGTATACATAACATACTCCTTACCAAAAGTAGGTTAAACTAATACAGGAGCTTCAGTAAGCATATTTTTCAACTGATCAAAGCTACTCTGACATCTATCAGATCATTCATACTTCACTCCCTTCCATAACGGTTTAGTTAAATGTGATGCTATCACCGAGAATCCCTTAACAAATTGACGGTAATAACCAGCCAGACCCAGAAAACTTCTTACTTCTGTTACATTCTGTGGTGGCTTCCAGTTAACAATAACCTCTATCATGCTAGGATCAACTCTAATTCCTTCGGAAGAGACAATATACCCCAAAAATGATATCTCCTGAAGCCAGAAATCACACATACTCAGCTTAGCATATAACTGTCTTTCTCTCAGGGTCTGTAACACAATTTGGAGATGCTCACTATGATCTTGTTCATTCCTAGAATAGACTAGGATATCATCAATAAACACCACAACAAACTGATCCAAATAAGGCCTGAACACTCTATTCATTAGATCCATAAATGCTGTTAGAGCATTAGTTAACCCGAATGGCATTATTAGGAATTCATAATGTCCATAACGGGTCCTAAATGCAGTCTTCGGTACATCCAAATCCTTTACCCGAAGCTGATAATATCCCGATCTCAGATCAATCTTAAAAAACACTCCTGCATCTTTCAACTGATCAAATAAGTCTTCAATCCTTGGCAATGGATACTTATTCTTCACTGTGACTCTATTTAACTGCCTGTAATCGATGCACATTCATAGTGTGCCATCCTTCTTCTTAACAAATAACACTAGTGCTCTCCACGATGATATACTGGGTCTAATAAATCCTTTATCCAGAAGTTCTTGTAACTGCACCTTCAACTCCTTTAACTTAGTAGGAGCCATTCTGTATGGTACTCTGGATATAGGAGCAGTACCAGGCATAACTTCGATAGATAACTCCACTCCCCTTTCAGAAGGGAGTCCAAGTAATTCCTCAGGAAATACATCTGAAAATTCCTTCACTATAGGAAAGTCAAGCAGTTTTCCACCCCCCTTTTTAGAATCAAGCACAAAAGCTAGATAAGCTTCACAACCCTTCCTGAGAAGCTTTCAGGCTTGCATAGCAGATATCACCTTAGCTAAGGAGTTAGTGTAGACGCCATGCAATATTACTTCAGACTGATCAAATCTCCTAAGTATAACAGTCTTAGCCTTACAGTCAATTACTGCCTGATTCCTAGATAACCAATCCATCCCCAGAATCAAATCAAATTCATGGAAAGGTAATCTGATCAGATCTGCTATATAGTCATTTCCTTGAATCATAATTGGACAATTCCTATACACCTGATTAACCAACACACTACTACCCAGAGGACTGGTTACCTGCATATCATACTCTAACTGATCTATAAGCATCTCCTTATCAAACACTTCTCCAACACAGATATATGAATATGAAGATCCAGGATCAATTAATGCATACATTTCAGAATCAAAAAGAGAAACCATACCAGCAATAACATCCGGTGCATCCTGGTCCTCACGAGCTTTTAGTGCATAAGCTCAAGCCAAAGTAATAGGCACAGCTGGCCGATTCACAGTTTATGATTGGTTACTCTGATTCGGTCTATTCTACCTAGATCCTCCTCGACCTCTACTACGTCCTTTGTTCCCAACAGATGCATGAAAGACCTCTCGACTGACTTGTGATGTTTGAGCTTGGTTGAGAGGGCAACTGGCTATTTTATACTTAGTACTACCATAGCAAAAACAGGCTCCCATAGTCCTTCTACAAACACCCTAATGATGTACAGAACATTCAGGGCACTCTGGGGGTTCAGAACCTCAGCCTCAAAAAGACCCCCTACTAGCAACAGCTGAAGAGGGAAAGTTCTGTCGCCTTCCCCTAGTCACAGATCTCTGAGCATTCTTCAGTGCAGAAGTAGCACCTTCCTGACTTCGTTTTCCCTAGGACTGGCCACCTCTAGTAGAGCCTCTTCTCTGACTTCTTTCTTTCTTGATCATCTCTTGTCTTTCTATTTTCATCGCAGCTTGCACCAACTGATGGTAAGTAACTTGTTGCAACAAAGTAACCACTACCAGATGCTCTTTGATAGAGTCATGCAATCCCTCCTCGAACTGATGGCATCGGAACTCTTCAGTAAGTACAGATTCAGGGGCATACTTACTAAGCCGATTAAATTCGCTGTCGTACTTAGTAACTGACAAACTCCTCTGCTTCAGATTCAAAAATTGCTTCCACCTATCCTCCCTATAAGCCTCCGTCACATACTTAGTTTTAAATTCGTGGGCAAAGAATTCCCAAGTCAAAGACACTGGCAGCTGAGGACTCCTCAAAACAAACTTCTACCATTCATAAGCTGCTCCCCGAAGAAAGGAGACAGCACAGTGCACCATCTGCTCTGCTGGACAATTGATCTCATCTAACACCCGCTTAACCTTCTCCATCCAGCATTCAGCTCTCTCAGATTCCTCCAGAGATGTCCCAGTAAATTTCTCAGCTCTATACTTCCTCAATTGATCAATTGGAGCCTTGGGTGCTGTTATCCAATGCAGCAACGTCATCATATCCTGGGACATCTTAATCAAAGCCTCTCCCTGAGCTGGAGGAGGTGGTGGCATCCTTGCTTCACCTTGATTAGCCCTAGAGGGTCCAGATATTACCATATGAGTTTGCTCTAGCTGATTGCTTTCAGTTACTTTGTCAAGATAATCGTGAGACCGGTCCATCGTGATTCTATAGACAAAACATGGGACATCGTATTAGGCCAAAACACAACTTGTAAACTTAATAGAAGCAATAGTTAAGCGCTAGTTAAACCAGAATCGCCTAAACCAGGCTCTGATACCAAAAAGATGTGACGCCCTAATACCCCATGGGAGGATACAGGGGCGCCACGCAAACAACATAACATACATGCATACAGAATTGAGACAACACCAAAACATACGAAACATTCATCACAATTTCACAGAAGTATAGCATCCAAAAAGAAACATTTCCAAAACATACGAAATATGTCATAATTTCGGAAACCAGCCTGAATTAAGGTTATTACAACCCACCCAAATACAATTCAAGATTCATATACATTAAATACAACTCCAAAAATAATTTCCAAAATACATATGAACAAAACAAAAATCGAACTCCTTTGGCTATCACGGTTGCCTTGTCCCAGTTCTTACGTCCCTCTTTCAGAACCTACACGGGGCAAATCTACCGTGCTAAGCATATAGCTTAGTGAGTAATAACTAATCTATGGATAAACAGAAAACTTAGCATATTGAATCATGTAACAACATATACATGCATTAAACAATAAATTAGACATAATGTATTTCAGAAAAGACTTTATAATTAACATAACTGAACATCACAAGAGGGTATAAACCCTTCAGAATCAGAACACAATAAGGTTTAAGTCATAATCAAACATATGCCAGAATCACAAAACCAGATAACTGCTAATCCATTTACAGAAGTGGGTAACGGGACTTATACAGAAGAGATTGAAGTCTCGACACCGAAGTATCAATAACAGAAGACACCGAAGTGTCACAGAAGAGACCGAAGTCTCGACACCTAAGTGTTAATATCAGAAGACACCGAAGTGTCAATAACAAAAGACACTGAAGAGTTAATAGTAGAAGACACCGAAGTGTCACAGAAGTAGCTGTAGACCCTTCTAGGCATGCCTATTTACCCACAACTAGGACTTAACATAATCAAAACAGAAATGTCTGAAATTCAATTCACATATTTACAGCTTTGCAAATAATTTAATGATCCAAATCAATAGCAACAAAAATAGTCAAAACAAAACTATCAAAATTTGCTTACTGAATTTCTAACACAATTGAACAACTAAATTACTTACAAAAATTATCATCTAAAATTACCTACAACATTTACCCTCTAAAATTACTTACAAAATCTCCCTTTATTGCTTATTGCCTTGACGTCCCGGCAATATCTAGAATCGGTCGCTCGATGGATTCCTCTAAAACATTTAATACAAACACATATCATTATTGTGCACAATTATGAATTCAATTATGCACGTTCATTTATACTGAATATGTATGATGCATGTTTATGAAAAATTTTGGATTTCTTATCCTTAATCTTGTTGCATTCTCAATCATGCAAAAACATGCTCAAATTCTCATTCCAGATTTATTTCACAACCAACTTTCGGGTCCATTTTGTTCAATTATTATCCTCAGGAGGTAAGGTAATTAGGTAATACTTCCTTCTAGAAAGTTGTCCCTCTTTATCTTAAGTTTCCAATGATACCAAGTTCGTCCAACTTGGTTTAGTATATTAAAAGTTATACTCAAAAGATTTCAAGATGTTCTTGAGCTTCATCAAAATTCCTATCTCAACTTCCAATCAAATTATGAAATTCTTAGAAGCAGAATTAGATTCTACTCTCTTCATACAATTTGTAGCCTTATGTCTCTAGTTTACTCATAATCAAAACTCACTCCATTCGGATAACTATAGAGAAAGTTATACCTAAAATACCAAAGTATATGCAAGCTGTTAGGAAACTTCGCCGCGGCAAACTTTCCAGATAGCAAAATTCTTCGACCTTTTTACAAAATTTTGCCGTGGCAAACTTTTACAAAAGCCAATTCCTTTAAGTTTTCCGCGGCGAACTTTACAATGTTTAAAACATCTTCTTCCTCTCATTCTTTTCCCAGATTTTCTCACTTCCCTCTTATTCAATGAACATATAACACACTTAAATCAATTCTTCTACTTCCATTTCAGCCCAGCACATCTCAAATAAATCACATCTATATTTAAACACTAAAAATCCATTCCTTACACAAGCTTGCTCTCACTACTGTATTTTCTTTCCATCTTTCATCTGATGCTTTTTCTTTTTACTATTCTCTATGCTTTCACTTCATTTAACTCCTTTCTATACTAAGATCTCACCAAATCCTATAAACAATTTCTGCACATCTCCATGCAATCGGTAATACACTTCCACTGCTCAATAATATCAACTCATCTCTTTATCACTGTTACTGAATTATCTTTATACACAACTCATGCATGTATTTAATCCCAACACTATCACAACATCAGAATCATTCATAGAGCTTAGAAACTTAATATTTACTTACCTTGCTTCAGCTCAAATTCCAGCAATCAAGTTCTCGGTGGATGAAGAACAACCCCAATTGAAGAACATGGAAACTGCAGAAATTTCCTTACCTAAACATGTGCCTACGTGGGTTACTGCCAATTTGACACATGGCTCTATACATGTAGCCGTTTGTCCTTCATGCAAGCTACCACATGTCACCAACATGTCAAGTCATGTGTCACACAATGAATGATGCCATATGTCAATATTTAATTAGTCCACATGTCACACTAGGATTGGTCCAACTTTCAATATTTTTCCAAAAATTTACCAAAAATTCCAAATTAATATTAATAGTCTCCGAATAAAATTTTCATAATTTATTCGCATTTTATAATTCCATTTTACCCAGAAAAATGTCATGAATGCATGTAGTATGTGTCCAAAATGCTTATAGACAATAAGCAAATATTCAAATATGCAAAGCATAAAATGTACTGAATTTTCTTAATATTCTAACCCCTAATATGGGGTGTTACAAAATGGATGCTTAAAAATAATTCCTTTTGTACAAACCTAAAGCCATTCTTGAATGAATCTTCCTTTATTTTAGTCTTACTGAGGCCAACAAAAAAAAAGACTTTTAAGGATTAAAACATCCTTAAAAGCCATCAGTTTTTCAGGAAATTTAGTCCTCTAATATTCCATATTAAGAACTCCATTAACACTTCTTAGTTTTTGCTTTTTTCTTCCTAGTTCTGTGATTAGTAGAACTAAGATCTATGGGTACAGTCTCCTTTCAATTACAACTAGGTGCATTCATCTTCAATATTTCTAGGACATGATCTACTTGATTATTCTTAGATTGCCAAAAATCTTCCTCTATCACCTGGAGTAGATGGTGTTGAAGTTTTAATGCTCCCATTAACTTGATTATTAGTTGATATGGAAGGAATTTGCCTCATAGGTGCGACATTCTTAAAATTAACAATGGTCCATATCCCTTTTTCCTATTTTAGGATATCTCCTTCCTCTTGTGGTGTAAGCACTTTGGCATTTTCTTTATGTGATGGTTCACTTGTTAGAATCTATTCTTCATCTTTAGGTTCACCTTCTTTGATATCAGTATTTTTGGCAGTTGGTTTTGGCTTCCACACTTTAACCATTCCTGCCTTTTGGGGGCTTCTAAGGGTATTACCCTTATGGAATCATTTATCAACTCTCTTGATTTATTAAGTTTCAAATATGTATTGCATTTAGGAGTTCCCTATCCATCTACACTTCCACACATATTCTAAAAAAACCAATTCTCTTTAGGTTACCTATGTTGTCATCCATGGTAATGGATCACCCAATAGACTAGCCATGTAGTTCATGATTTTATGGAAATCTACCTAGAGTATAACGACTTGTACGTAGCTCAGATCTATCCAATGTGATCCCCAAATATCATTTCCTTAGTATCAAAAGTTTGCCATGATTATGTCATGGTCCCATTTCTAGTGTTTTCACTGCCATCTTCGTATTAAAGAATCTAAAAATAAAGAGGACATCTTTTTTGATCAAGTAGTTCTCTAGGCCTAGTCTTCTCTATTTGGTATTTACCCATTGGTTTATAACTAGAAAGGCTCTTCTTCTGTCAAGGAAGCCCCCTAACAATATTGCATTCCATTTTTTAGCTCCATTTTTTGAAAAAATAGGCAGAGGGCCGACCAGGTCGTCACTAGAACATGGAGGAATATATTGAAGCATACCAAAGGACTTAGGGTCTCCAACTACCTTGTTCTATGCTTGTTTCTCAGTGACAATCTTTGCACCATTCAAAGTCATCTCCTTAATTCCTAGCAACAACGGGAAATCATTATTTATTAAGCAGGGCTTTCGATTTAGGGGCCATTTCTTGGTTAAGGTTGTCACAATGGTATGAGGGAGAGGCTAGGACAGTGAACCTGAGTTTTCCATTAATGGTAAACTATCAGGTTTAATGTCTTAGGTGGGAGGTAAAATGGGGCGAGTTACTCAAACAAGAAAAAAGGTCCAGTTTAAGAAGTGATTTAAGCTGGAAAAAAGAGTGGTTCAGGTGAAAAAATGGTAGGGAGTAGAGAGAAAGTAGAGTTTCTCTTACTACCCCATGTTGAAAGTAGGTTTCTTTAAGTGTGAGAAGCTTGGGTTTATATGGATATAAATTGTTTAATTAGAAAATTAAAATTAATTAAAGTAGTTAATTTGTCTAATCTTAAATATGATTTAGACTTACAATTCATATCCATTGCTAACATATTTAGGAACTTAAAGAACCACACACAATGAAGGGATTAAAGAGAGAAAAGCAATTTAAATTAAGTTAGACTTGATTGTAAAGTTTGAGAAACTTTATGATTATATATATAAGATATTTAATAAATAAGGATCAATATGAGATATTGAATCTAATTCGTATTTAATTATAGTTAGTTGTAGTTATAATTAAAATTTAATTTAAATTATAATCTTATTTAAATTAAATTACTAAAGGTATAAAACCTATTATAAATATACTTTGGCTTTAACAAAGGTAGTACTTTTTACTTAATCCTTTCAACAACAATTGTAGAGTTGGATCAATATATTCTATAGATACCGTTAGAGGTTGAACTCATGTGCTACTACGGCGGTTGAAATGAGTCAATTTCAAAAACGATTTGAAGGAAACAACAAGAAAATGATCAAGTTCCACAACAAGATAGAAACTGTACTCAACATTTTTTATGTTCATTTAAAGTGATCTTTACTTTCAAAAAATTGAATGAAAATATTTTGATATTTATTACGCAACTAGCTGAATTGGATTCTACCATGATTTTTTAACATAACATACTTTCTAATCTCATAAAAATATTAATAATTTGATAGTTTCTTACTAAGAAAATTGAGAACCATTGGCAAATAAAGTTAAAAGCTACTCTCAAGTCCCTTACAAGAGAAAAGTGATTGAAAATATATAGTTAGAGTAGCCACGTACAAAAACTTCTGAACCTTTCTATTCTCGTTTTTAAGAACTGTTATTTCAATAACTTGTTAAGTTGCATTGATATTTTTTATTTTGTTTTTAGTTTATTTTTAATTATTTTATTTTTTTGCCTCTATTATATTTGTATACGATTGGTACAAAATATTATATTTAAAATTTTTAAGTTATTTAATCATATACTGAATAAAAATGTTTTTACATATTATTTTTAATATTTTCTTTTTCCTTATATGGTTTAACCCTTTCTTTCTAATGGTTTTCAGGTTCCATTTCTGCGTCAGCGAATAAAGAATCTCTATATTGCTTCCGCAGGTAAAACTGTGAAAGACAACGAGGCTTTAAGTCAGAAAGCAATAGATATATCCAATACTACATAAAGGAATAACTTTGGCGTTGAGCATAATCATGCCTTTCTAGTTCCAAGTGTTAGATTGATGGCAGTTAAAATGTTCAGTGGGTGGTGCAGTTGTGGATTGACAATGGAAGTGCTGAACCAGATTTACTAATCGAAACCAGTTGAAGGAAATCTCTAAATGCTAGTTTTAGATTGAGAAATATCTGTGCAATGGAGGGGAAATACTTCTGGAAAGGAATGGTAGGTATAGGTGTTATAAATACGTGGACAGCACGGTACTGCTGACAGAACAAAATGTTTCTTTTCTATATTTTCAAAGCCTTGGGTAAAATATCTGTAACAGTTAATTATAGTTAAAACCTCTCCCAACTCCCAGCTATATTGGGTATAAGAAGACGTCACAACAATGGCTTTTTCTCTCCCTTCCTCTCTCTAATTTTCTCTAGAGAAACCAACAGCTACGTTTAGTTGGCAATAAAAGAAATGGCAGGGCAGTCAAGGAAATGGATGATATTGGTGGCAACAATATGGATACAGGCATTCACAGGGACAAACTTCGATTTTTCTGCATATTCCACCAAGTTGAAGTCTGTGCTAGGAATAACACAGGTTCAACTCAATTTCTTGTCTGTGGCTTCAGATATGGGGAAGGCTTTTGGTTGGTGTTCTGGAGTCTCTCTATTGTATCTCCCTTTGTGGGTTGTCATGCTCATAGCTGCTTTCATGGGTGTCATTGGCTATGGTCTACAGTGGCTTGTCATTAAGCAAATTATCTCCTTGCCTTATTTTCTGGTTAGTTCCTCATTCTTCTTTCAATCTAATATCTTCTTAAATTCATTCTTCTTTTGTGGATTAGTTTACTCATGCCAATTGTGGTTGGTTTGATGAATAAACATCGACCTGGTACGGTTGTTTGTGTTTGTGGTCGCTTCCGTTTTGATTTAATTTACCCAATCACATACAACTTTTCTTAGAATTTGTGGACCTCTGACTTACACGTAGAACAATAATCACCACATCATCAAGTAGGCGTTCGTTTTCCTGATTCTTGGCCAGACAAATTCAATTGTCTTTCTAAGTCCTTTTGGGCTTTCTATTTATCTCATAATAAATCTTTTTGGGCCTTTGTATATGATGTCATCTAATCAAAAGAAGCATGACCAGGGATGGAGAAAACTACGTTCTTGCGTTTTCCTTTAGGAGATGAGAGCAAAACGGGCATTGATTTTCTGTTGATTTCTTGAATTTAAAGCTACAAAGCTAGTATTCCTGTAACTTGGTCGTTCCACGAGCAGCATCCTTTGGATTGGAGCAACACCAAAGTAAAAGGAGGCTTTTGAAATTCCTAGTAACAGTATTGTGAGTATCGTTCTGTACTTGCTGGTATTAGCCGAAAGGTACTGTACCGACTGAAAAACAGAACGGTATTGACACCTTTGATACTGGATTTAAATACCGGCCAGTATTTATAATATCGACCTAATATCGGTCAGTACCGAAAATTTTAAAACATATAAGAACTTTTTTTGCAAAATTTTCAAATATTTTTAAAAATACTCTCCATCTTCTCTCTCTCCCTCCCTCTTCCTTCTTTTTTTTTCAAATTTTTATCATTAATTATTTAGTTAAACTTTTATTGTAATTTTTTAGT
>JAOQML010000006.1:14619373-14630403 GCA_027568935.1 Erythroxylum urbanii | reverse complement strand
ATTTTTGTTCTGTTATGTCTCTAAATTTTTGTTCCGTTCCGTCTCTGCATCTTGAAGACAGCAACCAAACAGACAGTTAAGTGCTTCTGATACCAGCTTCCATAACTTAGAATTAGGGCTTTTCTAGTGTTTAGCAACTTCAAATGAGTTGTTTACTTATTTTTCTCTTCTTTTTGGTCTTGTAGTCAATTTAGAAGCATAGCTAAGACATGCCTTATGCTTCTTGTACATATATAGTTCAATGTGTGGAATGTAATTTTAAGATTTTCTCATATTAATTCTAGTTTAGCTTGCTCGTTGTTGCTATTTTTGGTCTTCTAGGCTTCTATGTTTGTTGGCTTCCGTTTTGGGTTTCTTGTCGATGTAAATGCTTTGGTTGCATTTTTAACATGGAATTAAGAGTTTTGTAATGTTCTCAAGGACTTATGTAAGGAAAAGTTACAGTGAACCTTTCTTCTTTGTCAAAACTCATTTGTTGACTTGTCTACAAAACAACTAATTTTTAATGGAGAAAACTATCCAGTGTGGTTTATGAAGTTGAAGGCCTACTGAGAACTTTTAATATCCAGATAGTAAGCCCCACTTTCATAAAATCCAACCGTCAATTAATCTAATAACTAGAGCAAAGAGGAAGTTAAAGAGGTATATGGTTTTATTAACTATTTATGCTAAGTTATGGTTTATACTATTGGAAATATAACACGATACAAAGCTATAGAAAATATATATACATATATATTGATTACATTATTTCTGTAAAGTATATATACTCCAAAAATTAATCAGAAATTGTTATATTTCTAAAATTATGAATATAATATTTTGCTTATTAAGGTATGGAGATATGTATCGCTATAATTTCGATATTCAAATTATTTCATACTTTCCAACACTTTGTCCTGTTAATAGATGTCTAAAATTCTTAATTTGCCAATCAATAATTCAAACCCAGTTTCAGCATTGTTTATTGATTACTTTTACTACTTTCACCTTTACTATATTTAAGGTTTAATAGATGTGCCAGAATTTAGAATATGTTTGTCTTCAATAGCTCCTACAATATTGCATTCTCCTAGATCATTTGGCCTTGGAAATCTCAAATTCCTCCCTCTCCACAAAGTATGAACTATATTTCCATGGGTAGTCTTAAGCATTAATAGGTCTCCTTTCCTTGTACTATGGTTTTGAAAAAACTAGGAAACCAATTTTCAGAAGCTGCAGTCTAAAATTTGAATGGTTCGTAGCTTTTAAATCTGATTCCAAATGTCGAGTGAGACTTTACATTTGAATAACAAATGAGTAACGGACTCATTTTCTTCCTACAGAGTGCACAAAGTGTAGGGGTGTTGAGGACTTAACCAATACATGGTGGAGATTTTCCTCTCAAAATTAGCCAAAGAGTGATTGATTCAAGCTATGCCAATTGCTCTAGGGTGATAAAATCTCAATATATCCATATAGGAGACATTAAAGAATAGGATATTTGTCCCATAGCAAGCTATCCTCAAAGTTATGATTGTGGTTGAAATAAAGGATGTGGTTTATTTCACTAATTCTAAGCATTTGCTTCAGAAAGGAAAGGAAGCTAACTAGTACTGGGATGTTATTTCTCAAGAGACTAAGCTCTAAAATCCTGGTCAGAGGTCTCAAATATGTCCATTGTGATTCTAGAATGATGTTATGTTTCCATTACCAATACTAATTAGATTTATTCTAATTATGAAATCTAATTAGAATTTTTCCTACAGCATCAAAATATTAAACATAGTCTAAGAAGAATTATACTTTGGTTAAATGCACCAAAAGTTATCATTAGATAGATAATGGGCATAGATCCACCTTACTTATAAAGTTTGCTTGTCTATACATATTTTCCAAATTCTTTTAATTATAATGACCTATTAATTCTCCTTCATTTCTAGGGAAACATAGTTCACCTTGCTTCACTTCATTTTAGATATATCTTTCCTTGTATTTTCCTCAAACCGAAGGAATTTTCTCATTTTTTTCAACGGATTTGACAGCTTTTATTGTAAGTGTAATGAGAAGATAAATACACATACAAACGATTAATCACATAATTGATTAGCTGCATTTTTCTAACAATAGAAAGATTTTTATTATACCAATTAGAAATTATGCTTTGGTTTTATCTAGTAAAGTTTGGAACTCAATGGTAGCTGGTCTTTTGAGCAAATCATCCAAAGTAAGTGGAAGTTTCATAGCTCACTTCTTTAAAACTCAATGGTAGCTGGTCTTTTGAGGAAATCATCCCAAGTAAGTGGAAGTTTCATAGCTCACTTCTTTAAATGGGTTAAAAATAAGAAGTGAGCAATCTATTGATATAATGAGCACTCACAAATACAAGTATTTGTCTCTTTACCTTAATATTGGGGAGGTATGAGAGATCTTTGAAATTGTTTAAGGCTAACAATAAAATACTAACAAAACAAGGTTTGGCTTTGGAGAAGATGATAAGGTTATTTGCAAAAGATAAACTACATATTCTTAACTTTTTGGCTTTTTAAGTGAAATATGAACTTACCCTCCTTGTTAACAATAACTTTGATGAGCCTATTAAGGAATTCAATGAATAAAGTGAAGAGGTAAGATCTCTTTACCTTAGTCCTTTAGCATTCTTGAAGATATTTGATTGCAAAATATTTTTTTATATGCTTCATATTATAGTTCTTAAAAATCTCTTAAGAAAGCAGACTATTGTCATTAATATGTCTTCCATAAATGAAAGCACCTTGAGAGGTATTAATGCAGTGAACAATGATTCTTTTCAATCTGCTAGTAATTAGTTTGGAAATGATCTTACAAATTATGTTACAAGAAGTGATTGGACAAAATTCTTTCAAAGGGTTCAATTAAAGTAGAAATTGTAATCTTGAAAGCTCCTCCCTATTATTAGAATTAGCTTGTAGAATGTTGCTAGAATTTCTCCTATTAAGAGATTTAAGCTCTTAATTCGCTTATTGAAGCTTCCTCATGCAAATATATATCTTGTCCCCTAAAGTTTTATAAATAATTCCTCTATTAATTTTCTCTTCAAAACTTTTTAAATTAGTTAGATAATGATTAAGTTTTAAGGAGAAATGTCTGCTTTAGTTATGGCAAATATTCTGCTCTAGAATTGGAGAAATGCTTGAGAATAGAGAACTGCTTTGCTTTTAGGAAATTATAGATCTCACTGTAAATAACTATTTCCCTATCTAATTTCTTTATTAAAAGCTACCTTTATTTCTACTTGTTGATCTAAGTGAAGAAGTTCCCTTCCTTTTGAGGTTAGTAACCTTAATAAAGTTACATTATTCTTGAAATCTTTTGAATAATTCCTTAGGCTAACATTCCCTTTAATTTATATAGGACGGATCACACTATTAAATTCACTGAGGTTGATCCAAAGGGTGTTTATGGTAATGCCAAAATCCAAAAGGTTATTCCATAATGAACTTCTTTGGAAAGCATGGTTGAAACGTAGATATAAGAAACCTAAAGCTTACAATTCTCCTACTTCATGATGATAGATAAGTGTGTTAATTAATCAATGATGGTAGAATATAGTACCTTTATTTTATCTATAATAATTTTGCCACAATGGTGAAAATTATAACTGATAACAATCTGCCAATGATTCATCAAAAAACTAAGATTCTACATTTATTATCCGCTAACTTAGTTTCTAATAAAATAATTAAGTATAGGTTGGTACTAAAAAGATGATCAAGTAAATCATGTCGCTAGGCAGGGCTATTAAGCCTTATCATATTCAATGATAAAATGGACATTAAGAAAGAGCTAATATTTTTTTATACTTCCAATTTGATTCCCTCTTAAAGACCTTTTTCAAACCAATAAAATCAATAATTCCATTGCTAGTAGTATCAATCTCTATGTCAGGATATAAATTAGTTTTAGTTGTTGCAAACTTTCTTATTTGTTAAGATTTCCAACTTTATAAACTAAGGGGGAAGGGTTCTTTAGGCTAACTTTAGTAATTGTATCTTCGACCTGATCTTTATTCTCCTTATCGGATTCCACCATAGTATGCTCCATATTGTTTTCCATCTTCTCTAGATCTCCTTGTATTAGTTCTTTTTATTCAACAGTAAGGAATCTACCATATTTAGTGTTCTAAAGTCTTTAAGTTGGTTCATTTCAGGTCTTTATAGGTAGGTTAATGAGATAACATCAACAATTGATTTGTAATTTTTATTTAATCTCATCAGAGGGATCTTTTCAGGGAGCACTTGTTGTAAATTATTATTTAACAAACCCTAGCATAGCTAAATCATACTTATAGTGACTTAATCAAGGCACAATGGTTTACCCATAAGACTTGCAAAATAACTTTGCCCCTTGGTAGTCTAATATTAAAGAGGAATATTATAGATGCTTGATGTAGCGCATTGTAACACTACGTAAAATAACTAGATCTATAACTATAGCAGTGGTGAGTCTAGGTCGATCTCACAGAGAGTGTTCGGTTAGCTTTTGTTATGAAAAGAATTGGTGTTTAGGTTTTGAGGGTTTGTTTGTTTTTTCAAATAAGAAAATAAAATGAAATTAAACTAATGGAAACAAATTAAACAAACATTTTAAAAATGATGAAAGTGATGAATTTGTTAGGGACCCAATCATTGATTCAATCTCGATCTACACACAATTAAATATACTTCATTGAATTGTTGTTGTCATACCTCTCCTAGCAACTATTGACAGTAGGTTAATAATCAACTCTGTTAACCTCGATTTTCTTTTATGTTGTGTTTAATTAAGAAGAGTTTGTTAATTAAACCTAGCTATCGAACAACCTAGAACAAGCTCTTTAAATTTAATTGGACAGCCATATTATGAGTTAGGAAAATAGATTAATCAAGGCAACAACCATACAAGCTCAGGTCATTTAACTCAGGTTATATTATCCCTAATGATTACAAACTATTAGTTGCCACAAATGAATCTCAACATAATAATTACATATTATATTGAAGATTCTAGTAATGGGTTCTTACATAAAAATAATCAAATAGAGCATTCAATTATTCTTACATAACACCCAAACATTAAACATAGGACAACATAATCAATCCCTAAGAGAAAGAACAATAAACAATGAGAGAAATGCTTAACCGGGTTTTTCGGCGTCGATATCACCTCTAAACTTATGTCGGGAAGCCTATCTATCCATAGGTCTCCAAAGTATGCAAGTTCTTCCCCTCTTCATTCTCCTAAAACCCCTAAATCATTTCCTCTAACCTTTCATAATGTTTTTGCCATCAAAAAGATATTTTTATACCAAAAAGTAAGTTTTCAAGTGATCTGGAAACATGTCATGGGTGTGACAACACTCTTACAACCATGATTTATTTGTCATGGCTGTGAGATATTTCTCAAGCCATGAATTATGCTATTCTTCATTCCTTTTGACACTTTCTTGTTTCCTCTTGCTCTAATCTTTCTTTTTCTTGCTCTATGAAGACAATTGAGGGTAAATCTTAAGAAGATGGCTCAAATATTGTGTTTTCAACTCACTTTAACTATTTTGCTTCCGAATTGTACCTAAAACCAAATATGAACTAAAGTGAATGTCTTAAGCATTTTATATCATTAATCATTAAGTGTTATAGAATAAATTTATAATCAATTAAGCACAGATCAACGTTAATCCAAAGAAGAATATATTTTTGCTTAAGATCATGTAATTAAATACTAAACTTAAATTTTCGTAAAGACAATGGCTTTGTGTTAAACTGCCTCTCCAGTAGGGATGAGCCTTAGAGCTACTACTACATTATCAGGCTTGAGAGGGAAATAAAATAGCTTAAGGGACGAAGAGGAGTCGTATGGAACCTGACTCCATATTCTTTTATCTGAGATCTTATCAACAAACTTAGCCTACAAGTTAGTGATTTCATAAGAGATTCAAGGAGGATCTAGGAGCTCTAGATAGGTTTGTACTAAGGGATAGTGCTATTGATAATTTTAATATAGAAAACTTTCAATACCGCATATATGTAGCTTGTAACTTATAATATAAAAGGTATTGTTCTCATGAGGACTAGTTAGACATGTAACAACTTAAATAGAAATTTGTTTAAGGTAATATAAGATTGACTGAACTAAAATAAATTATTGAACTTGAAATAACTAATAAAATAAAACAGTTGAATAATTGAGTTGTCAATAAGAATAAAGTTAATCAAAACTCGATTCTAGATATCCTAAGGTTTTGATTACCCTCTCTCAAGATCTAGTCAAGCAATCTCAATTTGAAATTGATAGTAATAGAATTGTAACCTATTGCTTCACAAAACTATTCCTAACCATTCAATTGGATTTGAAGAAATCCTAAGGAAGATTAATTTATAATTAAGATTTCTCTTCCATTGTTCATTGATCTGATAGTTTTAGGTTTATTAAGCTACCTACTCTCATTATGCAGCTTAACATATATGACTTGATTCACTCTTTTGATTTATTACAAAGTATAAGCATAATAATTATTATAAGGCGTTGATAGATGCATTGGATTCAATAAGAATAAAGTTTAACAAAATAGATAAAAAATAATCCCTAATATGGATTTGGGAACCCATAATCATGTTCTACATCATAATAATCCAAATAAACATCCATGAAAATGAAATATATAAAGGGAAAAGAAAGAAAAACAAGTTGTTTCTTGATATAAAAATCCAGAATTTTTCGACCTTCTCTAGATGTCTCCTCTTTGATCTTCTTTTAATCTAGTGCCTTTTGTCTTTTTTTAGTGTTTTGCTTGTTTTTAAATTGTTATTGAGGCTTCTGTGGTTTTTTCTAGGTTTTTTCTAATAGAGATCCCTATGTATACTTGTTCACCAGCCATGATCGTGGCCTACCTCCATGCTTTAAGTTCTTCTCTTTTCTTTAATTTCCTATTTCCATCCACTCAAAAACACATCAAACACCCTTTAAAACTTAAAATTAAGATCAAATTCTTGTTATAAATCACTGAAACAATTTAAACTCATAAAAGAACTAACAATAACATAATTCTAATCCTAAACACATAATTATCATCTAAGAAAAAATTAAAAACACATTCAAACATTTAGAAAACACAGTATAATCTACACCTATTAAGAGCCATAAGGTGCAACAGAGGAAATTCTGAATATTCATAAGTTTAGATGGGGAAAAAGTAGTGTGCAAAGCAAAAATATGAGGAGGAAAGTTTGAAGGAGTGATAGGCTCAGAGTTCAACATATTACTATAAGAAAAAAAGCTAAAAGTAAATGGAAAGTTTGAGAATAGTGCCATTATAGGAAGCAAAGAGAGGGGATATAAGAGTGTAGAGAAATAAAGAGGAGAAAGCCCAATAATGACACAATAGAGGAAAAATTAAGAGGAGAGTAAGAAAGCACCGAGAGCAAATAGGTAATAGAGAAGAAGTAAGCAAAGTCTACAACGAAAACTTGAGAAGAAGAAGAAGGAAACTAATAAGAATCAGTAACATTTACAATGGAACAATGGAGTAAAGTTGATATAATAAAGAAGTCAAAGAAGAAAATTTAGGAAAGTAGAATGCAAACTATGTAAAATTCTAACGAGAAGCAAGAGCTTCTCTCTCTTTGACTAATTGAAAATACTTACATCTACTACTTATTGTAGAAAAGTAAGTGAGAATTATTATTTTATCGAAACTATAAATAGTCCTTACATGGTTATATAATGATATTATATTAGATTGCTAATAATGCTTATAGATGACTTGCTATCATTATACAACATTGTTCAACCTCTTGATCCATGTTATCACACATTCCTTAGGTGATTGCCCTAAATTTTACTTTAGTATTACTTTGTTCAACTATATACTATCTTTATCTCTATAAATCAAAATACCTTATAAAATGGTTTAATATTCATATTTAATCATTTTAAGAAATTAAAGAAATTATTTTAAAAATTTTCCTAATAAAGGTAAAATTTAATTGAGTTATAACTTAGAACAAACCTAGTTTGCTAAAGCTTTACATACTGCATAATAAATACGCGAAGCTTACATGTTAATTAAACTTCCTATATTGAGCTAAAGTGCATAATTAGCCAAGTCCTATTAAGGAATTTCTACTTCCTTAAGATTGGACTTGTGTTATAGCTCCCAGTTGCTAGCTATGCATTTCCTACATTCAAGATGCATATGGTGTAACAATATAAGTTCTCTTATTCTAGTTGTTTTAGCCTTTATGTCCTTAAGAGCTGGAGTTGAAAAGCTATTAGTACCCCTAAAGATCCTTGTATTCCTTTCCCTTCATGTTAGATAAATAAATAAAAAACCAAAAGCTATTCTCATTATCACATTATTAATTTTGCTACTTTTTTGTTGTTCATCCAGTTTGTGATGCTAGCTAAATACTTGTTTTGATAGTCCTAATTGCAAACTTTTGTATCTTAAGCAATAAAAAAGATGAAAATGTACATTAAAAGAAGAGATGAGCAATAGATTCAAAGTCTTAACCATATAGATGATAGTAGTTAGCTAAGTTTTATAAATGATAGATTATATTAAAGGTAGGAATTTTCTGTAAAATGGATAAAAGACATCTTAGGTGAAGCATATTTAAACAATACAAAACTAAACCAATAAACCTTAGGCCAATTTGGCTCATTAATTTTTTACAAGTCTTCTTAGAGAATTCTCCAGAAGAATTCTTTATTGAGTATATAACATAATTTCTGCTAATGTGTGGAGAAAAGCTTGAAATTGGGTTTAAAAGATCAGATTAAATTGGAGAACCAAGTTGATGAATGTTACCACTAAGTATGTATTTGACTAAATCCTTCTCATGAATGACGTTCTTAAGGTTGGAATAAGTTTTGTTGTCATATAGAGGGATAATTTAACTCCAATTGTCAAGCCAAAGCTATTATTTTTTTCCATTACTTAGTTTGCTTTGGAATTACAATTTGACTTAATATCTTAGTTTTAATATATGTGGTATAGTCCATAATGTGAACCTTTTTCACCTATAAAGTTTTCCATCCTTGAGGAGCCTCTATGTTCTCTTCATCATAAATGCCTTATTGGAAAGTTTAATTTTAAACATACCCAAGACACCTTCTTCCTTTATTTTGCAAAATTTACTCTACTTGAATTTGACTATTGACTTGGCTGTTGCCTCACCAAGCCATAAATAGTATTTAAAAATCTTCTCTATAAGCTTGGTCAAGCCTTTTTGGATGATAGATATATGAGGTCCAATACACATCCATACAATTAAGTATAGAGTTGATATGTGAAATCCTCCCAACATAAGAAGGAATTTTATTGCACTAAAAACTTATTTTTTTGATTTTTAATCAAAGGCATGAAATCTTTATAGTTGGTCTCTTATAAGAGATTGTTATTCTTAAATAGGATAAGGGGATATCCTTGATTTTGAGACATATAATACATGAGATCCATAAAGCTAGATGAGTTTCTCTTGATGATAGTATAAAATAACTCTTATCTTTGTTCCTTTTAAGTATCTTTCTCCTTTTAAGTGTTGAAAGATCCTTAAAAGTTTTCAAAGAAGTTATTAAAGTTAGGATTGAATTGAGGTTAGCTCCTAGTAAGAGAAGCAAGTCATCTGCAAAGGATTAAAAATGGATTTTTAATAACGTACATTTATTATGGTATCCAAAACTTCTTTCCATGTTAGTGGTTTTTTTAATCAATATGCTAAGAACTTTTGTACAAAGGGTAAATATGTATGGGGAAATTAGATCCCCTTGTCTAAAATCTCATCTCTTTTAGCTATTTTAGTTGGTTCTTCATTAATCAAGATGTAATATTATATATAATTAATACATTGATCAATCTGATTATTGAACTGATTTCAAAAGTTAAATGCCTCTAGGGTTTGTAAAATGAATTGCCAACTAATTGAGTAAAAACTCTAATGGGACTCCAGTTTAAAGGCATAACTCTTGTAGGAATTATTTTATTATAATTCTTATAGACTTCTTGAGCAAGAAAAATATTATCACCAATTTTTCATCCTCTTAAAAAAGCTTCTTAAGATGGATAAATGATTGAGCTAAGGAAAGTTTTAAGTCTTAATGCTTGATTATGTTGTTCGAGCTTTAAAATTTATAAGCCCTCTAATACCACAAGCGCATGAGTCGTGATTGTAGTATAAGAGATGTTGATCCCACGAGGAGGGTACTAGCCTAATCCTAAGTCATCTAAGGTTTAAAGAAAAAAATAAAAAGGAATAAAAATTGCACAAGTGAACACAGAAAGTAAATATGAAAATTTGATTCAAGAATTGTAAAGTGGAAATTTCAACAAAACAGAGTTAAACTGAGCAGTCACATAGGTCACAATGAAAATCCGTCCAGAGAGTTAATCAAGTTATGAGAGCAGGGATTTTACCCATCATTAATGCTAATCTACCCATTTATGTGTTTACAGGGTGTCGGTTCTAGATGGTGGTAAGGTTGATCACTCACTCTCGAGTTATAACCATTAAACCCTAAATTGTAAACCCTAATTGAATTATGGAGCTTGTAATCTCTCAATTTATAAATTACCAACAACTCTAATTAGTTCTAACGCTCTTTAATAAATAATCGGGTCTTGCATGAGATCTCTCTCAATGAAATTACCGACTATATTGATTAAGTGGTCAATTAAATCATGTAGCTCTCATTAATCCAATCTAATAGCTTTTATCTGGCTCACCTGTTGGACCCCGATTCTCTTCTTACTAGTAAGCATGTGTTTAGTTTAGGTTGGGGTTAATTTTGATTAATTTGTTGTGATTAGGTATTAATTAAAATGTCTTTGGGGGTAGAAATTTTTTTTTAAAGATTGATGGATTAAAAGGAGAAATTGAGATTAAATTAGCAAGTAAATGGTGTTAGTTAAAATTGAAAGAACAAGATCATGTAAGGACATTTTAGGAAGAACACTTGAGTTCTTAGAAGTTAAGGCTTATAAGGAGGGGCAATTGAGTCTTTTTAACTTCTTGTAAGTGAAAGAATGAGAGAAG
>JAOQML010000006.1:14587840-14603886 GCA_027568935.1 Erythroxylum urbanii | reverse complement strand
ACCTTTAGCACTTTTGTACAAACTTTATTTTGATTAATAAAGTGAAAGGCATTTTTCATTAATTTGATATTCGTTTACACATGAATTGATATTGATTTTAAATCGAATTAATGAAGTCCATGATATAAAACATAGCATGAAGGAAATCATGATGAAATCATGATAATGAGATTCCTATCATGTGTAATTAAGTGACTATCTAAATAATCCCTAGTCATAGGATTAATAAGACAGGACATTATTAATTAAGACAGACTAACACATGTTATATTTCTTGATTTGATCAAACAGTGGATCTCACAAACTGTAAGCATGAGTTGTATAGAGTTAATATATGGATGCTTACTAAGGGTAGTAAGTACATCGGATGGCCCTCTATGAGAATATCATATGGATGATCTATCAAATTTCAATGATTAATCTAATAATACAAATGATGCAAATATCCTTGTACTTGAGGCACTCAAGAGTATCTTGGATACTAATCATGTGCTTTGATATCATTCATTGTTACCTCTAGATGAGGTCTTAGGTTAGTGATTGGGTAAAGCTATTAGTATTCAAAGGTAATTGGCAGCCAAAAAAGAAGACAACACTCCTAATAGAAGGAGATGATACCCACGGCCTCTTGTTAGGGTCATTACTCAGGAGTCTCTGGCTAGGCTAGTTATATGTCATGAAGAGAATCTTCAATGACATATAAGAGTAATGAGAACCTAGGACAAGAACTAACATCACTTGAACTAGATGGGACGTAGTCGGTCTAGTGGGAGTGGTTACATAGCCCATACTCCAAACTAAGTGGTGTATAATATAGTGAAAGGATGAATTGCATGGTAATTTTCTATGGAAAGGTTCATAAGTTGGATAATTAACTATCGAAGAGTTCGTGTGGTAATCCATTTATATTCCGGCAAATTGGCATCATGAAACCCTTCATGATTTGATTGAATTAAGAGTTAATTCAAGTGCCTAAAATAATCGAGAACCTAAGGGTCACAAGCATAAAAGATCTGATGAAAAATAAGTGTGTATGGCCTATTTTAAGTAGGCCATAGTCGTGCCTTATAGGGCCATGATTGTGGTCGAAGGTGAGACATGCCACAAAGGTCACAATCGTGACAGAAGGCACGAATAGGTACATAAGTGAGTTCTTCGCTTATGTACAAGAGCTTCTTTCACTTCTTACACATTTAAGTGATAAAGAAAGGATTTTAGAAGAGTTATAGAGAGAGTGAGAAGAGTTTTTGAGTTATCTTCATACAATTTATGCAATTGTTGTATAAATCAACATGTATGCAAGATAACCTTGAACTATCACCCATTTTGAACATCTATTTGAATTCATCAAGTTTTATGTTCTAAAACCCTTACACATTATTTCATCTTTCTTCTTTGTGTGTTTTTGGGTGATCAAGGAAGGGTTTGGTGTTTGCAACAACCCAAACAAGGAGCAAAACCAAGAAAGGAGAAGAAACAAAGATAAAAATATTTTTATATTTCATGTTCTTTACATATCCTTGAATGCATGTATGATCTTGTGGTTTTTAGGTTGTTATGGTGTAGGAATCTTGATTCTGATACTTTCTTTGCATCCGTATGCATGTGATGCATGCAACCATGGCCAACCCAACACAAACATCACATTTGAGCATATTGTCATCTTGTATTATAAATCTATCTCTTCAGGGATTTTTTTACATTATTCTATGTTTATTGATTTTGGTATTTATGTAAAGATGACTTGAATCTGTTCATTAGATTGTTTTTATGTAAACCTATTGCTGGAATCTTGAATACAATACATAATAGTTATGTTTTGGATTCATTTGTGGTGTCTAATGGTGTTGAATCATTAGGGATAATGTAACATAAATTAAATGACTAGAGCATGTATGGATGTTACCTAGATTGACCTATTTTTCTTTTTCATAATATGGCTGTCTAACTAAATCTAGAGAGCTTGTTCTAGGTTGTTTGATAGCTAGGTTTAATTAAAGAGCTTATTTTGATTAAATACCATCTACAGTAAAATCGGGGGTTAACAGAGCTTGTTTAATTGTGTGTAGGCTAAGATTAAATTGAGAATCAGATTCTAAACGCAATCGTCACTTTCATCATTTTTGACTATTTTAATTAAATTACTTTCTTCAATTTAATTTTACTTTATTTGCTTAATTGCATCTTTCTAAAACCCCCATTTCATCCTAGACATCAATTATTTTCATTGTAAAAGTTACAATTACATTCCCTATGGATACGATACTTGCTCACCACTTGATATGTGCTTAATTAATTATACATTTATTCCAAAACACTTACTGATTAATACTATGAAATGCTTAAGACATTTACTTTAGTTTATGTTTGGTTTTAGGTATAATTCAGAAGTGAAAGAGCTAAAGTGAGTTAAAAGCACTATATTTGAGTCGTCTTTTTAAGATTCACACTCACTTGCCTGTATAGAGCAAGAAGGAGAAGCATTAGAGCAAGCGAAGACAATAAAATACATAAAATGAAAAGTGTAGAACATGGCTCACGGGCATGGATGAAATTGTCATGGTCGTGAGGCACCTCTCACAGCCATGACACAACTTGCACAGGCGTAACACTTAAGTAACACCCATACAAGGTAGCTCGTGACTGTGAGACTTACACACACGACTGTGAGAAATGACATCCATCCCAAACCCTACTTTTTGGTATAAAAGCAACGTTTTTTCGTAAAAAATGATATGAAAGGTTTATAAAATGTTTGAAGCTTAGAGATTTTAGGAGAATGAAGAAGAAGGGCAAAGCTCTCATCCTTTGGAGACCCATAGAGGGCTAGATTTTCCCGACCCGATTCAAAGGCGATATCAACACCAAAGAACCCAGTTAAGCATTCTTTCATTGTTTTTTGTTTTTTCTCTCTTAAGAACTGATTATGTTATCCTATGTTTATTATTTAGGTATTGTGTTAAGAAGATCTTAATGAGTGCATTAAGATCTTTTAGTTTAGTGTTTGCATGTTAAAAAAAAAATTCATGGGTGGAAGTAATTTTTTCTACAACTTATATTCCTAATCTTATAACCAAGTTTGGAATGATCATACTAACTTTAGTTATCGATGGGATAATCAACAAAATTAATTCCTTGATAGTTTGAAGGACACACAACAATTCCTGTATATGCCAAAGGCCTCTTCTTCCAATTTAGTTACATCTTTGAATGACCTTTTTAATATTTTTACCACTAATAATCTTCAATTTCAACAGGGAATGCAACAGTTTCAACAAGATATATAGTAGATTTAGCATAATACTTTACAATTTTAGTAGGATGTGAAATGATTCCAGTAAGATGTAATGCCTAGATGTAGAGATATCAACCACCTGGAACCACAAAATGAAAAGGAGCAACCATATTAAGCCAAGGTCTACCTAAGAGATGTTAGTACAAAGACCTTACATAGTGAAGAGGAGCTTTAGAATCTTGAGAGAAATATTTAAGGAATTGCTTGTGTCAAAGCAGTGAGGGAGCTCGAAAGAGTCGTGGATATATCATTTAGCTCAGAGGCAAATACTGAGTTCCTTATTGTTGTTCATATTAACCCTTCACCTTTACATAGCAAATTGGAGGAATTAAATGAGGAGGAAAAAGGTGAAGAGATATTTGAGATGTTCCAAGAGTGCTGGGACTCAGTAGAGATTGGAAATCTAAAGATAGGGAAGCCAATGTATGTGAATGATCATCAACTGAAGCCCTATCTTGAAGAATCTAGAAGCAACTACTATAAATATGTCTTGTATCTAATATGATTGAATTATCTTATGTTTTCTTATGCATTTCAATGTCTTTTCAATCCTATTTTTGTGTTCAAATACTTAATTTGTGTTCATTTTGTGTTTAAATACAAATTAAAGGATTGAACACAAATATATGATAAAAGGAATAAGTTTGACAAAGTTTGGAGGCCATCTATGAAGGAGAATCCATCAAAGTCATTTGTAGGAGAATCGGAGAAGACCTGGGAATTAATTAAGGGCCACAATTGTGGCAAATATGTCACGATCGTGACAGAAGCTTGAGCATAGGGACACGATCATACAGAATCTACCACGATCGTGATAGAGAGCAGACAAACTAGCCATAATAGTGCACTAAGGGCCATGATCATGGCCTATGCACAGACAGACGCAAGGTCATTTTTGAATTTGTGTTTTTGAGGGACTTTTTGGACTTTTAGGCATAGGAAAACCCTAATGTTTAACCTAAACGAAAAATACTATATAAATAAAGAGAAATGACTTAAAAAAGTAGCTCTCCAATCTGCCATTTTTGGGGAAAACTCCAACAAAAAGAGAGAAGGAACCAGCAGAGAAATTATTGTTACTTTCCATAAGCTTAACTATTCAGTTTCAGTTTTAGTTTCAATGCTTTATTTTCATGTGTCTGAATCTATTAATATTCATTGCATTAGTTTAGAGCTTTCCTAGTGCTAATCATATTTTTACATGTTCTAAAATATTTAGAATGAATGTTTGATGGATTTTATAGTTGAAATTCATAAATTCATAAAATTCAATTTTCTAGCTTTAATCTTGGTTGTTTGAGTTTATTTATGTGCTTTTTCAGGTCAAAATTTATGGGGTATTTGAATGTGTAATGGTTTATGGTTTTTGCTTATTTATGATGCTTTTGATTAATTTGGGCTTAATAGTTAGGATTTATGCATGTTCTTAGGTTTATGATCAATTAATTTGGGTTTTTTGTGTAAGTTAGGTGTGTTGGAAATTTTATTTTGATGCAATTAGTTTAGATTTTGTAATTTAGGTTACGATTAGTAATTTGTTACCATAAAGAGTTTTAATTTCTATTACGTTGGTGTTGTTTTTTGATTTTTATTTCTTCGTTTATAATTCCAGCCTTGGTTTTATTTAATTAAGTATCAGTTTTTTTATTTAATGTTTATTTTGCTTAATATGGACATGTGTGGCTAGACTACCTAGGGGTTTGGAGATATTATAAGGATGAAGGGATGGAAATTGTAAGAATGAAGTTGAACTTGTCTTGAATTGGTGCTTGTAGGTCTAAGTTTGGGATATAGGATAAATGTCATGAATTAGGAGTTGCTTATAGGCTTGATCACCATTTAGGTAACTTTCTAATTTGAAGGCTAGGGTTGAGCGTGTGATATGTAATAGTCTATAGTGATTCCAGGAAGTAGCAATAGGTTAGTTGAATTTGTGAAGATACTTAATCAACTAATCTAGGATCTATACCTTTTTAGGTTACACGTTCTGAGCTTATGAGTAGGTGGCCTAAGTTAGTTGTTTTGTAGTACCTAATGCATCTTTGCTATTAAACTTAGAGAGCCTATTCTATGTTATAATGGAGATCCGGGCATTTCTAGAGCTTATTAGTTTTGCCTATTTTAAATAAATTAAGGGTTCGAGAGCTTAATCGAGTCTATAGGCTAATATAATGATGAGAGTACCTTTTATTTAGATTTAAGGATCAATAACATCTCAGAATCCTGAAGATATCTCGAACCCACTTATTTACCATTATTATTAGTCTTTTCTAAATTTGCTTTGTGTTTGTCTTTTTGTTTACGTTCATTACATCTTTGCTATTTCGTTTTCATCATTTTAGGGTTTTTTGTTTTCTTTTGTTTGCAACATTTAAAATAACATTTGCATCTCATCTCTCTGTGGTTTAACCCTAGCTTGCCATTTACTACGTAGTTTGGTAGTTAGGAATTTATTATTTAGTAGTTAGCGAGGCTATTAAAATTTTGGTGTTGTTGTTGGGGAGTTGACGTGTGTTAATTATTGTTTCTTGTGATGTTTTTATTTTTATTTTCACCGATCTTTTTCATTCTTTCATCATTTTGCAAGTCCTACAATTCCTCAAAACACATTCGTTTGTATAAATTTGCTAAGAAAAATAGAGGTTCATTACTTTCTCCACTTAACCCTTTCTCTTTTTCTCCTATTGTAGGTCATACCATATTTTGTCAGAGAGACCGAGGAATCCATACACATCTTCTTGAGAGTGGTCGTTCCTTATCATTTGAAGAAGAATTCAATGGGATCTCAGAAGAAACAAAAGAGATTATCGAACATCATCAATGCACCTTAAAGGAGTTTGTAACTCCTTCTTTCAATCCTAATTTGATTTATATCAATTATCCAGATGAAGAGCTAGAAGTTGAAATTAAACCTTGACTGATATATGTGCATTACCTACTTTTCCAATTTTTCATGACATTAGCTTACCAGGATCAGGCTACATCACGGATCCCAACAAGTTCCTAAAGGAGTTCCTCATCGCATGCTCAGGTGTGAAGCTAGCGGAAGTCTCAGTGGAGCAACTCAACCTAAAGACATTTCCCTTTGCTTTAACAGATGCAGCCAAGGAGTGGTCGTATGACTTACCCATCGAGTCGGTCAACATATGGGAGCAAATGTAGCAGGCATTTCTAGAGAAGTACTTCTCTGCCTCAAAAGCCGCTAACATTAGGAAGGTGATCTGTGGCATTTGACAAGACACAGGGGAATTTTTGTATGAGTATTGGGAGCGTTTCAAGAAGCTCTACAATAGTTGTCTAAACCATTAGATAAGTGACCAGTTATTAATTCAATATTTCTATAAAGGTTTGCTTCCTTTCGACAAGAATAAGATAAACGCTGTGGGTGGTGAAGCCTTGGTGGATAGGACACTAAAGGATGCTAGGAACTTGATAGCAATAGTGGCAGTGAAATCCCGGTATCAGAGCAATCGCAACAATGCTTCCTATTAGAAAAAGTAGGTGAAGGAGGTCTCCATTTCCAAGTTGGAGCAACAAGTCATAAATTTGACTTCATTAGTACAGCAAGCAATGATAGGAAAGGGGCCTACCAAGGTATATGGTACTTATGCATTAACTGACCATCCTACAGATGCTTGCCCTTCCTTGCAGGATGAATAGCACGTCAACATAGTTAGATGATTTCAAGGACAACAATGGAGGTATGGCCTTTTTTTTCCCCACTTACAAGGGTAGAAGGATCATCCCAACTTTAGGTATGGAAACCCACAGTAAAGAAGCAATTCTAATGCATGCCAACCTAATTATCAGCAACAGCATCAACAACAAGGATTCCACACACCATTAGTTTTCCATTAGAATCAACCATAGTTTCAGTCAAGGCCACCGCCTCCATAACCACCACAAGAACAACAAACTAGAGGTATGTTCTTAATGGAAATTATTAAGAGCTTAGTAGCTAACACTCTTCAATTTCAGCAGGAAGCGAGGAGTGGTTTGAAGAATTTAGAAAATAAGGTTAGTAGGTTAGTTGATGCCGTGGGGAAACTACAGGCCTAAAGTTCCATAAGGTTGCCTAGTCAACCTAAAAGGAACCTAAGAAAAGATGCTTGAGCCATTACCTTGAGAAGTGGCAAGGAGGTATAAGGGCCAAGGAAGCGGAAGGAGAAAGAAGAAGAGGAAGAAACTGATCTAATAAAAAAGGAGGATCACCATCCTCAAGTAAGTAGTTCACACCCTATTGTCGATAATTCACCTCCTGTTCCATTTCCAAACAGGTTAACAAAGAATAAACAACAGGAGAAGGAAAAGGAAATATTGGAGGTCTTTCGTAAGGTGGAAGTTAATATCCCTCTTTTCGAAACAATTAAGCAAGTTATACAATATGCTAAATTTTTGAAGGAGTTATTCGCCAACAAAAGGAAGGTGAGGAGAGATGAGAAGATCAGTGTGGGGGGTAATGTGTCAGCAGTATTACAGAGGAAGCTACCCCTAAGTGTAAGGATTCGGGTATTTTTACCATTCCTTATAAGATCGGTAACATGAGGAATGAGAGATGTATGCTAGATTTAGGAGCTTCGATCAATGTTACGCCTTTATCTATTTTTAAAGCTCTCAATCTTGGGTCATTAAAAGATACACGTGTTATTATTCAATTGGTTGATAAATTTAACACATACCTTGAGGGGGTTATTAAGGATGTTTTGGTGCAAGTTAATGAGCTTATTTTTCCTGTAGATTTTTATGTGTTAGATATGTAAGATGAGGGCTCTTCGAGCCCTTCGACAATTTTGTTAGGCAGGCCATTTTTGAAGACATATCGAACAAAAATCAATGTACACAACAGGGTGTTGACTATGAAATTCAATAGCGAGGTCATTCGTTTCAATATCTTTGATGCCATGCGCTATCCATTAGATTATGAGTCGTTCACCAAGGTAGTTATTCTTGACTCTTTGGTGGAACATTGGTCTCTTCTTTCTACAAGTGACCCTTTGGAAGTAGCCTTGATTACCCAGCTAGAGCAAAAGATGTCTGGTTGTTGGCAAAGCAAGTTCGAGTTTGGAGAGGACTTAAAGGAGGAAATTCGGGTATTTAAGACAAGTCCTTTTGATAGGTATGTCCCTCACTTTTTAGAATTGCCTGTTAGTACTATTCGATTGTTACTTTTATTGTGCAAGCACTATAGGTGATGTTAAAGCCCTTATCGACTCACCTAAAGTAGGCTTATTTGGGCACTAACAACACACTTCTAGTTATTATAGCAAGTGATCTTATAAAGGTGCAAGAAGGAAAGCTTGTTAGTGTGTTGCGAGAGTATAAGGCGACATTAGGATGGACTGTTATGGATATTAAAGGTGTTAGTCCTTCCTTATGCATGCACAAGATTTTTCTTGAGGAAGGAGCTACCAAAGTCCGTTAAGTGCAAAGATGTCTCAACCCATCGATGATGGAGGTGGTGAAGAAGGAAGTGATGAATTTGCTAGAAGTGGGTGTCATATACCCCATCCCTGACAGCAAGTGGGTAAGTCCTTTACAGGTGGTTTCTAAGAAGTTAGGCATTACAGTTAGTGAGAATAAGAGAGGAGAGATGGCTTTGACTTATGTGTAGAACGGATGGCGAGTTTACGTGGATTATCACAAGCTCAACTTGATGAGTAACAAGGACCATTTTTCCCACCCTTTAATAATCAGATGTTAAAATGTCTTGTTGGTCGTGCTTATTAATATTTTCATGATGGTTATTCAGGTTACTATTGCTCCAAAGGACTAGGAGAAGATGACTTTTACATGCTTGTATAGCACCTTTGCCTACAGAAGGATACCTTTTAGATTGTTCAATGCCCCCGTTACCTTTTAAAGGTGCATGATAAGTATCTTTTCTGAGTCTCTTGAGAAAATTATTGAAGTTTTCATGGTATGACTTGACCGTGTATAGGTATTCATTTGAAAAATTCCTAGATCACCTCATTTTGGTACTTAAACGATGTCTTGAAACTAACTTTGTTTTTAATTCTAAAAAGTGTCATTTTATAGTTCAACAAGGGATAGTTCTAGGACATGTGGTTTCTATTAAGGGTATTGAGGTTGATAGGACCAAGATAGATCTTGTTTTTTCTTTACCTTACCCAGCGTCTGTACAGGAAGTTCGATCTTTTTTTGTCCACGCAGGGTCTTATCACAGATTCATTCAGGACTTTTCCAAGGTTGTACAGTCATTGTGCAGGTTGCTTCAGAAGGGAAAAGAGTTTGTTTTTGATGAGCAGTGTAAGAAGGCATTTGATGCTTTAAAGGATAAGTTGGGTATTGCACCTATCTTGCAACCTCCAGATTGGAGTCTACCATTTGAGCTCATGTATGACACCTCTAACCATGCCATTGAAGCAATTTTGGGTCAGAGAGTGGGGCGGATCCCTCATGCTATTTATTATGCCTCGAAGACCTTGAATGACACCAAAGCAAATTACACCACCATAGAAAAAGAGCTTCTTGCAATAGTTTTTATTTTGAATAAATTTAGGTCTTATTTATTGAGAACTAAGATTATTGTTTATTATAATCATGCAACTTTGAAGTACCTACTAGCGAAGAGGGAGGCAAAGTCGAGGCTCATCTATTGGATACTCCTACTTTAGGAGTTCGATGCAGAGATAAAGGATAAGAAAGGCTCGAAGAATAGAGTAGCAGATCATTTGAGATGCTTAGGGGAGCATGGTGTTGACACGGGCACTATCAATGATGATTTTCCAAATGAGCAGCTACATACAGTTTAGTTAACAGGTCCCTGGTATACCGATATAGTGAATTTCTTGGTTTCTTATAAATTTTCTATAGATTTCACCAAGGCACAGAAGGAGAGGAAGAAGAGCCAAACAAAGTTTTATGTATGGGATGATCCTTACCTGTGGTGATTTTATACAGATCAAGTCATCAGACGGTACCTGATAGTGAATTTCTTTCTATTTTGACATTTTGTCACGCTTTTGTATGTAAAGGTAATTTTGGCCCAAAGCGGACAACTTGCAAGGTTCTATAGTATAGGTTTTACTAGCCATATTTATTTTGAGATGTATATGATTTTTGTAGGACTTATACAACTTTTAACACACAAGTACGTTAGGTTCTTGTGGGAAAATGCCTCAACCCCCCATATTAATTTGTGAGATTTTTGAAGTTTGGGGCATGGACTTTATGGGTTTATTTCCTTCCTTGTTTGGATTTCAATATATTCTATTTGTAGTTGATTATGTGTCAAAATGAGTGGAAGAAAAAGCCACTCAAAATGACGATTCTCGAGCGGTTATAGATTTCTTAAAATCTAACAGTTTAGAGTCACAGGAGCCATCATTAGCGACAAAAGGACTCACTTTTGCAACTGGTTGATCGAGGCCCTCCTAAAGAAATATCAAGTGATGCATCGAGTCTTAGCTGCTTATCACCCTTAGACGAATGGTCAAGTTGAGGTGTCCAACTGAGAGATCGCATCCATTTTAGAGAAGATGGCGAATCCCAGCAGGAAGGATTGAAGTTTGCACCTCAACGATGCCTTATGGGAATACAGGAATGCATACAAGACTCCAATATGGATGTCACCATTCAAGCTTGATTTTGGGAAGCCATGCCACCTTCTAGTAGAGCTACATCACAAGGCTTATTGGGCAAGCAAGAAGTGTAACATAGAGTTAGAAGCTGTTGGTGCATACAGAAGATTATAGTTACGAGAGCTTAAAGAGTTGAAACATGAAGCATTCGAGAATGCCCGAATTTATAAGGAGAAGACTAAGGCATTCCATAGTCACAACATCTCTAAGAAGACATTTGTGGTGGGACATAAAGTACTTTTATATCATTCAAGCCTCAAACTCTTTCCAGGTAAGTATGCTCCCGATGGATAGGTCTCTTTGAGGTTATCCAAGTATATCCCCATGGAGCAGTGGAGATCAAAAGTGCCTAGACGAGGAAAGAGTTTAAAGCTAATGGACATCATCTCAAGCCCTACTTTAAGGGATTTCAAATGCACAACATGGAGGTGATGGATCTTGAAGCTCTAATATACATTAGTTGATATATGTTGATAGGGGGTCAAGCTTGTGACTTTAAACAAGCGCTTATTAGGAGGCACCCCAACCTTATCCTTTTATTTTAGTTCTTTGCTATTTCGATGTTTTATTGCTTTCATTTTAGTACCTTATTTGCTTTTTGTCTATTTGTTTTTAAGAATACAAGATTGAAATTGTGAATTATGCTTTCAAATTGCTAAGCCCTCTTTGATTTAGGGGATTCCTTCTATTCTCATCCGTTTACTTGTGTTTTTATTGATTTTAGGACATTGGGGACAATGTCCCATTTAAGTGTCAGGATAGGGCCAGTTTAAAATTTTTGCATTTTTACAGTTAAACTGTGATGAATATTAAACCGTGTCATTCTGTCATAGTAGTTGGACTGGAAATTGAGTTGTGTGCTTAAATTTGGATTAGGCAGCTTGAGTGGAAGGTGAATCATAAGGATTGATTAAAGTAGTTAGTTGTATAAACTCAGTCAATAATTTGATACTTGAGTGATTAGGTAATGTATGAAATTTTGATGGATTTTCATATAAACACATGCGAGGTTTTAATCCTATATGACTACATTTTATAGTCATTCTATTTCTTTGTTGAGTGTGATGCTCCCCTAGGATGATTACCTTCATAACTTGCATTGAACTGATTTGAAACTACAAGATGCATGCTTTACGGAAATGATTAAGGCCTTCTTTGTTTTAAACCCTTAGCTTAAATGACCCACTAACTCATTTTCCCCTTGCCAACCCCTTTAAGCCTTTAACCTTGTTTGTTTCTGAATTCATCACCTTACATTGAAACCTAGAAACCCATTAGCCTTACCCTATCAAAGTTTAATGAAGTAATGAGTGAGCATTTGATGTATATGATTTAGGGATTTTGTTTTATATTCAATTCTAAATTGTTTTGAGAGGCACTTCTGCTCATGTTTTATTGATTTGTGTTGCTACTGTTTCCTTATTATTTTAGTGTTATTCAACTAAAGAAAAGAAAAAAAAGCATCTTTAGTTTTGGCGTTATTGGTTAAAAACGTCTTTATTTTTTCTATTAAAGGAAACATAGAAGCATTAGTTAGTGATGAGTAGTTGTAGTTCGTGGTATTTATATGCATACCTCAAAATTTGTGTTTGGTTGTCCCTTCTTACTTAGTACTTTGTTAATACTTATGAGTTACCCTTTGACCTTTTTGCCTGGCCTTAACCCGAACCCTATTATAACCCTAAATAAAAGCGCTTTTAAGTCCATGATAGCATGTAATCTATATGGTAGAAAATTGGTGAATTTGCAAGCTTATGGTAGTGTAGTCTCTTAGAGGGAGTACTGAGTGAAACACCTATCTTAAACACCTGAGTGAAATGAGTGAACATCGTGGGGAAAATCCATCTTCAATTTATTTTACCTTTGACCAATGGTGTCTACCTTTGACTTTATTTATGTGAATTGATGAAAAGATTATGATATATATAGTAGCTCGATACTTGAGTTTGTCGTAGTTTGAAGGATTGCATATACTCGATTTTCTTTGAAAACAAATTGACAGAATAACTTGGTTATTTTTAAATTGCTTGAGGACAAGCAATAGCTCAAGTGTCGGGGTATTAGATAGTATTGAATTATCTTATATTTTATTATGCATTTTAATGTCTTTTCAATCCTATTTTTGTGTTTAAATACTCAATTTGTATTCATTTTGTGTTTATATACAGATTAAAGGAATGAACAGAAATATATGCTAAAAGGAAGAAGTTTGACAAAGTTTGGAGAGCCATCCATAGAGGAGAAACCATCAAGGGAATTTAGAGGAGAATTAGAGAAGACTCGAGAAATAACTCAGGGCCACGATTGTGGCTCGAGCACAGGGACACGATCGTGGGAAATCTACCACGATCGTGACAGAAGCCACGATTGTGGCCTGCACACAAACAAATGTGGGGTCTCTTTTGAAATTGAGTTTTCGAAGGACTTTTTGGACTTTTTGGGCATGGAAAAGCCCTAAGAATTACCCTAAATGGAAAATACTACATAAATAAAAAGAAATGACTTAGAGAGCAGCTCTCCAATTTACCGCTTTTGAGGAAAACTCCAACAAAAAGAGAGAAGGAACTAGCAGAGAAATTATTGTTACTTTCCATAAGCTTAGCTATTATCTTTTAGTTTCAATACTTTATTTTCATGTGTCTGAATCTATTAATATTCATTCCATTAGTTTAAAGTTTTCTTCGTGTTAATCATATTTTTACATGTTCTAGAATATTTAGAATGAATGATTGATGAATTTTATAGTTGAAATTTATGAATTCTGTAAGGAACCTTTAAGTTATATCAATGGATGTTTATTCCTTCAATTTTCCAACTGTACTCTTGATTGTTTGAGCTTATTAAGTACTTTTTCAAGTCTAAATTTATGTGATATTTGAATGTGTAATGGTTTATGTCATAGGTTTTTGCTTATTTATCATGTTGTTGATTAATTTGTACTTAATAGTTAGGATTTATGTATGTTCTTAGGTTCATGATCAATTAATTTGGGTTTTTGTGCAAGTTATTTGCGCTGGCATTTTTATTTTGATGTAATTATTTTAGATTTTATAATTTGGGTTATGATTAGTTATTTGTTAGCATAAAGAGTTTTGATTTATGTTAAGTTAGTGTTGAATTTTGGGTTTTATTATTTTGTTTATAATTTCCAGCCTTGGTTTTATTTAATTAAGTATGAGTTTTGTTCATTTAATGTTTATTTTGCTTAATGTGGACATGTGTGGCTAGACTACATAGGCGGTTTGGAGATATTATAAGGATGAAGGGATGGAAACTGTGAGAATGGAGTTGAACTTATATTGTATTGGTGCTTGTAGGTTTAGGTTGGTTTGAGATTTAGGATAAATATCATAAATTAGGAGTTGCTTATAGGTTTGATCACCCTTTAGGTAACTTTCTAATCCGAAGGCTAGGGTTGAGTGTGTGATATGTAATAGTCCATAGTGATTCCCGGAAGTAGCAATAGGTTAATTAAATTTGTCAAGATACTTAATAAACTAATCTAGGATCCCATACCTTTAGGTTACGCTTCCGAGCATATGAGTAGGTGGCTTAAGTTAGTTGTTTCTTAGTACCTAATGCGTCTTTGCTATTGAACTTAAAGAGTCTATTCAAGGTTATAGTGGAGATCGGGGCATTTCTAGAGTTTATTAGTTTTGCCTATTTTAAAGAAATTAAGGGTTTGAGAGCTTAATCGAGTTTATAGGCTAACACCATGATGAGAGTATCTTTTATTTAGATTCAAGGATCAATGAACATCCTAGAATTCTGAAGATATCTCCAATCCACTTCTTTACCATTTTTATTAGTATTTTCTAAATTTTCTTTGTGTTTGTCTTTTTGTTTATGTTCATTGCATCTTAGCTATTCGTTTTCATCATTTCAGGGTGTTTTGTTTTCTTTTGTTTGTAACATTTAAAATAGCATTTGCATCCTAGCTCTTTGTGGTTAGACCCTAGCTTGCCATTTACTGCATAGTTTGGTAGTTAGGAATTTATTATTTGGTATTTAGTGACAAGCTATCAGTATCCAATGCATTAAGTAGTTTTAGTGAAATAACTCAGTGGTGTTATACCATTAAGCATCAAAGAAGTATTGCACTAACATTCAATGTAACTGCTATTTGGGATGAGAGGAATAGAAGAGTCTTCCAGGATACAACTAAGAATGCGTTTGATAACCAACAAGTTAAGATAGTGATGATGAAATATCTAATGAAAAGTTAGATGAGAATATAAAGATCATAACCAGTAAGAGAAAAAACTATCTTTAACTTAAAAGGAAATAAAAAATTAGAAATATACATAAAAGGAAATGAGAGACTAAAGAATAAATTGTAAAAAAGCATAAGAATCATTGCTTTAGTCGAAGGATATTAGTATAAAGCACCAAAAAAATATTAGTTTTGAAGTTTCAAAGTTGAAGTAATAGATGAAATGATTCAAGAAGTAACATAAAAATGGGATACATTGTTGACTAAAAAAAAGCCCCTAATGATAAGCATAGGTTACGATACAAGCAAGGTTCTAGTTCATATAAAGAATATGTTGCTTTAACATTTATATCTTTTGTAATATAACCTTTAGGTTAGTACACATGTTTTGTTTATAGTAGTATAATAATGAGTTAAGTATTGTTTGCATGACGATTTGTTAAGTACTAAGTTTAACTTTCTTATTATTATCTTATCAATAATAAAATTGAAGAGCATCTAATTCAACCCTTAAATTGTCCTCGAGTACCTTAACGTAGCGTTTGGTTGCTGTTCTTATAGGTTGGGACAGATGACAGGGACGCAAAAGTTTTGTGCCCCGTATTGTTTGCTTGCTATCCTCACCCATTTTTGTTCTGTCTTCAGAGCACAAGGACAGAAATTTTTTGTTCCTTCTAAGATTGTAGTACAAGATTTCTTGTCTCAATGACAAAAACAAAACATATAAGGAAATGTCAGAAATACCCCTACCCTACATAAGCAATTTGTTATTCTTAATTATATTATTAAACTCATCATCATCATCATCATCATCATCATCATCATCATCATCATCATTATCATCATCATCATCGTCATCGTCATTATTATTATTATTATTATTATTATTATTATTATTATTATTATTATTATTATTATTATTATTATTATTATTATT
>JAOQML010000006.1:14566062-14580615 GCA_027568935.1 Erythroxylum urbanii | reverse complement strand
TAAGCCTTCACTTAGTTTCTTTCCAATTAAAATTCAATTTCTAGTCCAATTTTTCCCAAAATTCCAATGGCTCAATTCAATAACTCCTACAATCATTTGTCAAAAATTCCAGTGCCATTGGACAGTCAGTTCCACTACCGGTAAACCCTTATTCTGCCGCTTGGCAGTTTTCCTAATCCAACATTGTCCCCGAAAAATTTCTAAAATTCTCTAAAAATTTTCAAACCTCATTAACCCTCTCCAATTAAATTTTTACACAAACAAATCACTTTTTTTTATAACAATCACATTTATTCACAATATACTGGGAAATGTCATGAATGCATGTACAGTTATTTTTCATGTGCAAAAATCATTGTTCACGTGTATATGTATATTATATAATGCATGAGCATGAGATGTGTTTTTCCTAATTTCTTTGATTGATCTCACATGTACCCGTTTCTATGGTTCAACCTTTTGTATGGAAACGGGATGTTACAGTATTTCTAGGGAAAACCTAATTTTTTGGATGTCTAAGAAACAAACTATAGTAGCACGGTCCAGTACTAAGGCTGAATACTGAGCTCTATCTCAAGTTTCGACTGAGCTCATTTATCTCACTTCTCTATTATCTGAGTTAGGGTTTACTTTTGCACATAAACCTATTTTATGGAGCGACAACAATAGAGCTAGGTCGCTAGCTGAAAACCCTCTCTTTCACTCAAGAACAAAGCACATCAAGGTAGAAGTACACTTTATCAGAGGTAAAGTGGAGAAAGGAGAAATAGAAATTCGGTATGTCAACACTGGCAACCAACCCACAGATATTCTCACAAAACCCTTAAGCTCAATAAGGTTTCAACTTCTAACTACCAAACTGAACCTAGTTCAAAGTCCCAGGCTCAGTTTGAATGGGGATGTTAATAGACATGTTCAAGAAGGCTCGACAGAGAAGAAAATGTTACAGAAGAAAGAAGAAGAATCGAGTTTTAACTGATTTTTAGCATTAAGGAATAACTAACTTTTCAAAAATAAATAGTTGTACCAGTACAATTTGTTATAACTGAACAAATCCTAACCCTTTATTTTGGGTCTGTAAGTGTATGGCCACGGTTACTCCCATAAGTGTATAAATATATTGATGAAAAATAATAAAACGATGATTGATACCTTTCTTTTACAGTTTCAACCAAATTTGTTTAGGCTCCAGCGTTTCTAAAGTTATGTTATTTCCCGATGCCTGGTCATCTTTATTTGTAATTATCCTACTACTCCGATGTCGTAGTTGCCCAACTAGATGGCTATTTAAGACTTTTGTCTAATGTGTAATACGACAATTAGGTGTCCAGATGAAACGTAAAAGTGAATAAATGGAGGAAATGCAAAAAAAACCTGATTTGCTTTCCATTTTCTTCAGATGAGTTTTTCTATACTGAAAATTTTAAACTTTTTAGACAAATTTTACACTACAAGAAAAATGTCGTTTTGCGATGAAAATTACCGATAAAAAGCATAAACATTATGTCGGTAAATAAGTTTAGCAACAAACTTTAACGACGGACTTTACGGATCGATAAGGGCATTTTAGAAATGGATGTAGCTAATAATTACTGACAAAAATAAGGATTCAGTCGGTAAATTTACTAATGGAACATTAATTTACCATCAGTAAATATACCGACAGTTTATTTTGATCGTTTGTAAATTTACCGACAGACGATGTTATTTTATCAACAGATGTACCGATGATTTGCTCCTTTCTGTTGGTAAGTTTGCTAAAATATTACCGACGGTTATGTTTGTTCCGTCAAAAATTTCACCAACGGTAGTCTATTCATCCGTCGGTAAATTTCAGGACAAAATTAGTTATTATGTCTATGACTACTAACAGTTAGTCATTTTCTGTTAGTAAATGCAATTGATTTACGGATACAACTACAAACTTCCGTCGGTAAATCAACCAATTTTTTTTTAAAAGTGTACGTCAATAATTTTATTTGATGATGTTATGGTTGATGCATAACTTAAATAGTTATGAATTTAATAGTATACATTTAATTTGTTTAGAAAGAAATTTGATTGATGATATAAAGTTAAAAATATCTTAATTGATAATAAAAGCATTACATTGTACATAATAAGTATTTGTAACTCAAATTAAATGACCAAAAGTACACTATTCATCTAGTGATGGTGGATGCTCTAACTGGTCCGATGAGGTATTACCCCTACCTTTTAACTGATCTACCTTATTGCGGAGTTGAGTTATGTACTCCGTCGATTGTTGCAACTGAGTTGCTAATGTCTACACTGTGCTTCGAAGATCTTGCACGTCATTGGTTGTAGAGCACCTACTATATGCTGTTGTACTGGACGTAGAGGATTGTGAATAACATATGATTGTAAATGAACCTAATTCGAATATCCTCCTACGACGGTCCCTACCACCCACTGCATGAAGATAAGTTTTAGTCTCATCAACATCTTTAGACTGCTGAGACTATCGGTGAATGCTTTCTTATATTTGTCCTATCAGAAGACAATGTTTATATTAGTAACTGATAATTATTAAGCATTAATATTAGACCATAAATTTCACATACATTTAATTCTCTGCAACGACTGTTGAAAAATGTCACACCATCATGCTTTTCAGTGTGAGTGTGGAAAAATAGCTGATGGGGTGTAGGCCTCATGCCTATAGACTTTTCTTACATAAGAATAAAATGTTATAAGTGTATTAGAATTTATAAAAATTTCGGCAGAGTTTTCTCTAATTTTATGATATCTATCCCCTATTGAACAAAGAAAATAACTTAATAACACAACTATATATGGCACCAAACATTTATAACATTATCATTTTCAACAAGAAACATATATTTTCATTCCAAAATTTACACATCAAATTCAATCAAAATACTACAAAGAAAAGAAATGAGAATTTAATGTAAAGTGTAGATACTTACAAGTCTCTATGTATGCTCGTAGTGGGTAATAGATCCTCCTGTATATACGGGAAGACTCTCTCCCCCTGATCCTCCACGTCTGTTGGCTGAATTATGCTTTAAAATGGACATTGCCTCAGGTGATGTCCAATACTGCTGCCCTTGACTCCATATTTCTTCATAAATGTAAGGCGATCGTACACCGATCTTGTATATCACAGCAACAAAGTCTCAATAACGTGTACATGCTCATCTCTCCCATACTCTATAGATGATCGCGTTAAATTGAAAACCCCAAAAAAATTGTTTCTAAAACAAAAGGAAAAACAATCGATAAATACTTATGATGTAATAATATTTATCTAATTAATGTATAAAAATGTTAATTAAAAAAGAAAATAATAATTTTCGTTGTACCTTAAACTCATGATAGCAAAATTTCTTTGTCGCTTGAGAAATATTGTTCCATACATAACCCTCAGGATAAATCTTCCCTTTGAATTTTGATGTTATGTTTCTTGAGCGCGGTCCAAATGGAAATAACCTAATATAAAAAAAATAAATTTATACCATTTTTAAAATTTAAACCTATAACTTAATTATAAACATATAACGTTTCATGTATTTTCACTTAATATTATTGACATTTGTGACGTAAGTTCTTCTATCGGGTCCCTTAGCTCCAGGCTGGCAGCTGTCTCTTTCATCTGCATTGTTTACCCTGATATCTTTGTCAGTCTAGAGGTAGTGAATGATGTAGGGGTGGTGGATGGTGTAGCAGTAGGTACGGAAGATGATGCCTCACTTGCAAGTGTAGTAGGCAGAGGGGGAGGAGGTGATTCAGACCCAACTGTTACACCATAAGATGCTTCACCTGTATAGTAAGTACCTCCGAATCGTGGTCTGAATCTTAGTCGTATCATATCCTGTCTTCTTTTTGGTGGCATATTTTAACCTAAAATTAATATTTGATTGAATTTTGTAGAAATATTACAATTTGATTTCAATATTTTATACAATATATTGAAAAGAAAATAATTGATTTGTTGAATATAATATTCAATTATAAATACAAATTAATTGCTATCGTCACTTAATTGTAAATCAAAATCATCTTCTTGTTCTGAAGAATTTGAATCAAACTTAAGCTCTTCTTTAAATCTCTGGCCCTCCTCATCCTCTCCAGATAAAATTTAAATATATTCATCATATGGATCATTCAAAGGTTCATTATCCTCATATACGACAAATGCATTTATTTCATAAGCATCTTCCTGAAATGCTTCACTTTTAATTCTTTATTCTCCTTTTCTAAGTGATGTAAAAACACTTCTAGGTTTAACTTTGCAAACAGCCAACCAATCTAACTTATCTTGTCATAAGTTAGGAAAAAGGATATAATAAACCTAGATTGCTTACACTGCTAACACGAAAGGTTTAAAATGTCGAAATCTTCTTTGCTTGTTGATCTTAACTATATTATATCGACAATGCACTTTTGTACCAACATTTGGGGTTGGATCAAACCAGTCACACTTAATATCACACTTCGCTGTATTGGCAATGTAAGGTACTCAATTTCAAGTATCTTAATAATTTTGCCATAGTAATCCATCAATTCTCCCTGTATGCAAACTCCATTATTTATTATGCCATACTATGATTATGATATTCTGTATGATATTTGTATCCATTAATGAAATACACTGGATATGATTTAACGGTTCGCAAAGATCTTTTTGCAAGATCAGATATGAACTTGTTCTTTATTGGATTTTTTGTGGACTACAGAAAAGAAAATATCATATTAAACAATATAATGTCATTTGAACACTTAAATCTTATAATTCAATCATTTCAATATTTGTAAGTAAAAACCTACATATTGCTCGAACTATCGAGAAAAGTGTCTTCTAACTTCTTTATTGATATCATTATATTATTTTTCGAGCATGAGCTCGTGTAATAATTCCTCGTATAATCTAAAAACATGATAATGTATTTTAGTTATGAATAACACTAAATTTCAAAACCGAAATATTCATTTGATACTTATTGCACGAAAGGTTGAATCTCTTGACAGTTCAATAAAATATAACCATGGGCAGCCTCAATTTCTTCCTCTATTAACATGATTCTTGTTGAACGTCCATATGTTCATCTAGGATATGTGAAAATCGATAAGTTACCATCAGCATCACTAGTTCCTCCCCTATCATCATTACGAGAAACTTTTTTTCCTCTTACGTGAACATGCGGCTTAAAATAATGTGAACAAAATGTACTAGTCTCCTTCACTAAATAAACATTACATATCGAACCTTCAACTCTAGCCTTGTTTTCCACATTTTTCTTCAAGTGATGCAAATACCTATATGATCGAATAGAGTTAGCTCAATTTAGTTATTAAAACATGATATGACTTCAATTACAATCACTTTTGTTAAATTACCTCTCAAATAGATACATCCAATGATATTGAACTGGACCGGCTAGTTTAGCCTCATGTGTTAAATGGACAGATACATACTCCATACAGTCAAAGAAGCTTGGAGGAAATATCCCTTCTAACTTGCACAAAATTATTGGAATTTCACTTTCTATTTTTTCCATTTCAACCAACTTGATTTCAGATGATGTTAAGCTTTTGAAAAACAAACTTAATTCTGTTATTACTTCCCAAACCTTATTCAGTAGCAACTCTCGAAATGCAATTGGAATTAGCCTTTGCATAAACACATGACAATCATGACTTTTCATCCCAAATAATTTATACTTCCTTATATCGACACACCTTGCCAAGTTTGAAACATAAACATTGGAAAACTTTAGACTTTTCAACCATTCACACAATATTTCTTTATGTTTTTTGTCCAAAGTGTAACATGGTTTTGGATATTTACCGGTGCTATGATCTTTATGTAACTCATTCCTTCTACAAAAAAGTTTCAAATCAACTCATGATTTTGCATTGTCATTTGTCCTCCCTTCAATGTTCATTATAGTATTGAACAAATTGTCAAAAATATTTTTTTCAATATGTATCACATCTAGATTATTAGGTATCAAATTAGTTTTCTAATATAGCAAATCCCAAAAGATGTTTCGCTTTCTCCAGCCAAAGTTTCTACTAATGCTTGTATTAATTTCATCAGCTTCAAATTTTGTCACTTTCAGTAAGTCTAATTCCTCAATCTCCTGCAATATCTCTTCACCATATTTGTAAGGGCGAGGAGGTGTTTTGACCATCCTATTTTTAATGAACTTTTGTTTATTGCGTCTAAATGGATGATTTGGAGGAAGAAATTTTCTGTGGTGGTCAAACCAACATCTTTTACCCCCGTTTAGAAGATAAAATGCATCAGAATCATTGCCATAATATGGACAAGCCAATTTCCTTACTGTGCTCTAGCCAGACAACAAGACATATGCTAGAAAATCACTAATGGTCTATATTAAAGCTGCTCTCAACAAAAAATTTTGTTTCATAGACACATCATATGTCTAAACACCATATGCCCAAAGATGCTACAATTCGGATATTAATGGTTGTAAGAATACATTAATTTTATGCTTTAAATTTGCAGGCTCTGGCACAATTACTATCAAGAACATATATGCCTCTTTCATACACATCCATGGAGGCAAATTATAAGGAGTAATTATGATTAGACATGATAAATATTGCTATTAAGATTGCCCAAAAAGTTGAAATCTATCTGTCGACAATCCCAACCTAACATTTCGACTTTCAACTACAAACTTATAATGAGTGTCATTGAAATGTTTCCATGCCAGTGCACCTGATGGATGACTCATTATTCCATCTTCCTGTTTGTGTTCATTATGCCATCTCATGTGAGATGTAGTAACATTAGAAGCATGTAGTCTTTGAAGTCTTAGAGTAGTGGGAAAAAATACATCTGTTTCTAGGGTAGTAATTTATGTTTCACAGAATGCTTTCTAGGCTTGAACTTAAATTGACCACAGAATTTTGTAATTCCACATCCTCCCCAATACAACATACATCCCAATTTGCAACAATCAATCTTTTCAACAGGCAAACTAAGACCCTTACTAAGTTTCTTCATATTGTAAAAACTATCGACCATTGTATGATTAGGGGGCAATGATTCATTATACCATCCAAGTATTTTATCTAAACAACGATCAGAAATATTCCCTTCAAACTTTATGTTCAATATTCGAGCAATTGAGCACAATTGCATCATTGTTTCACAATTTGGTCATAGTTCTTAGTTAGCTGAGTGTAATAAGTCAAAAAACTATTTTGAATGTGGGTTTGGTTCTTTTTCAAGATTTTCTATAATTTCCTGAAAGGTATAATTGGCTGCATTATAAACCATTTGCATGTAAGGATTTTCATTCCCATTCACATTATTTGTTCTACATCCAATCCCCCCTTCAAACTCATTTAAATTCACTGACGATTGTACTTCATTACCCCTTGAGGTGCTACAAATCAATGGTTCCCCATATCGTGTCTACTCAAAATAATTTGGTACAAACCCTTTTCTTAATAAATGCCCATTCACTTCATCAATGGGAAGGAAATTAATGTGTTTGCATTTTTTACGTGGATATATGATCTTTGGGCCATTCATATATGCAAGTTGAGAACACATATAATGAATAAAAGCTTCAACTCCCTCAACAAACTCAGGATTAATGAAACCATTAGGTGTTAAGCTTGTATACATCCAAGATCTATATTACTCATTTCTACAAAACTGTTAATTTGAAAGATTGATTCTGTAGTTAGTATCTAAATTTTACATAACATCCCCTAAGTATTAACCAATTGACTTAATCACCTACAATTGCTTTCAAAACTATGGCATTTGGCATTGTTTACACCTGTGAATCAAGAAAACAAGTTCTCGCTGTGACTCCTAGGATCATGGAATTTTTCACTTCTAAGCCTCACGGGAGCTGCATCACGAGTTTCTAGCCTATATATCGTCGTAGGGGTTTATGATGGAAAGTAATTTATGAAACTTATTAATTCCTTGTGTTAATAGTAAGTTTACATTAATCAAATCGAAGTTAAAGTATTAACCAATCGAATTAATATTTCAAAACCATGGTACATGGCATTGTTTACACTTATGAATCAAGAAAACAAGTTCTTGCTGTAACTCCTAGGCTCGTGGAATTTTTCACCGATAAGCCTCACAGGAGCTGCATCACGAGTTTCCAGCCTATATACCATCCTAGAGGTTTATTAAATGATCTGAAATCATCCATAACATCTCAAACTCATTTCGCATACAGTAAATACTTGGAATATTAAAGAAGAACATAAAAACTGATCAATGATTATAAGAATATTCTAAACAACAACACAAAAATCAAACCTCCTTTGCATTCACACAAATTCCAAAGGTAACATAATTATATTTAAAAAGCAATACATATGGTAAATATTAGTTGGATGACCAACCTGGATGGATGGACAACTTCAGACTACAACGAAGAAAGATAAGCGATGCTTTCTAGCACAATATAGAGCATGTGAAAAAGAATGTGAAATATTTAATATAATACACTTGTTCTAATACAACATTATAAACTAAGGTGGTCCATCATGCTATAGGAGTAAGATCATGAACAAACTTTCATCGGCCTATTTAATCCTTTTACTAAAGTAATATTAAAGGAGACATTTACAAAAAGACATTTAAATTACTAGTGTTAGAGTCTTATAGTATGATAAAAATTTTGAGTAACTATACATGTAGTTAAGTGATGCCTTCTAGTTTACTTTGACATGCATAATTAAAGACAGGTGCTAAATCCTTCTTGTAGGCTTAGTAATAACTTTCAAAAAATTATATAATCATTTTAGGTCATATTGTTTTAAGCAACAAGTGTAGGCTATATGATATAGTCCTTATTTGTGTAAACAATTAAATAAAAGCATTGCAACATTGCAAGATCAAAAGTTGTTTTTTTATTATTAACTGTGTGGTAGAGTGATCCTAATTACATATTGAAAGCTTCCATAGATAATTTTTTTATCTATTATCGATTGAGTCAATTATTTAAAATTCTTTAATAAATTAGAATCCAATGCAATATTCAAACTTGGTTAAATCAGAAATTCAATATTCAAATAGAGATAAGAACATATGTGTTAAATCATAAATTAACTAACTAGTTCATAAATTTTAAGGCACATCATGTTATTTTTTAAGATAGGTACATACACAAACTTTACTCAAAGATTAAAAACATCATCAGTACTAGTGTATTGTTATTAATTTTCCCTCTAAAAATATTTTTATTATATGAACTATTTGGATCTAATAATTAGAAATGAATGGAAATTATAATACTAAACAAGTGTTTTAGATTGAATAATTAATAAAAATTGCATTACTTGACATATATGTCAAATAAATCATGAAAGTACCATCAAGAATTTAAATTATGATGGTAAAAAACTAGTGGTATATTTCATTATCAAAATTTAAAATGATAATGATATTAAGTCAATTGAACATGATGGAGAAGTAAAATGCACATTCTTTACGTCAAACACAAAAAGAAAGGCATTGTACAATTGTTAAGAACCTGATGAACAAAAAGGAGACCTTACAACCCATACAAAGAATTGTATAGGTCAATTCATAGACAAGCAGGTAGATCCTAATCTTATATAGTACCTATGTATGAACATGTTTCAGGAAAAGCAAAATGAAGACTAAGTGCCTTTGCCTCTTCAAACCATTTTGATAAAATATTCAATTCAATAATAAACAAACAGTTTGTTTTCTGCTCCAGATTACAATACAATTGTGAAAAAAGCCAAGAATCTAGTTGAGAGGTTAATCACCCACCATTAAAAAAAATAAATTAAGGTCCTACCCAGTCAGAGAATTCCTATTAAGCATTGAAAATAGAATCGGTGGCAGCAGGCATCGCTTGCTAGATGCAGTAACTCGTTTGTCAATTGCTAATATTCAAAAATTAGATTTTGACATTAATTTTTACCACCCAAAAGCAAGATGAGACTTGCATGTTAATAATTGATGAATAACATCTTCAAATTAAAATCCCTGAAAGTGTTATGCTTGAGCAAAACATGAAGATATGTTTTCGTATGGATACAATAAACAAGAAACAAATTTTCACTTAGCTGAAAATGATCCAAAGGCTCTTTTAAGAGCCAACCTCATAATCCCACAGACAAAAATAAAACGAAATGAGGAAAGAAGCCCTACTATTAAAAGATACCTCCGCACCTATGTCGAGAATCAGAATCCAAACACAAAAGACCCCCTAAAACCTCAAGAAGATAAAGAAAAAAGATTAGGAAGCAGAAAAAGAAAAAGAAATAGAAAGAGAGAGGCAAAAGAAGAGAACATTACCTAGAAATCGAAAGAGAAATGTGTGAGGAGAGGGGCGGCTATAACTAGCATTGATTTGAGCAAGTGGCACACTTTTAACGTTATTATAGGGGGACTCTGGTGTGATGGACGGCGATGGAGAGGACAGGAGATGCAGATGTGCAACAATGGACGGCATCAACGAACAGTAACGACGTAAGGAAAGAGGCAAAATAAAGAAGTAATAGACGAGAAAATGAAGGGGAGGGTTCGAGTGCCCCTAATCCTGAACCGAAATGACATCTTTTAGTATTTAACCAAACGACATAGTTTGGCATTTAACCAGACGAGTAATTAACGACGGAAAGGGAAGACTGTCAGAAAATTACTGACGGAATATAAAATCGTCGACAAAAAACTGACGCTGCATAAAATTCACCGATAGACGGCATAATACTGTCAAAAAATCACCGACGGAATACAAAACTGTTGGCAAAAAACTCAAGGTGCATAACATTCACCAAAGGACAACATAACACCGTAAAAAAACTACCGACAAAATACAAAACCATCAGCAAAAAACTGACGCTGCTTAAAATTCATCGACGAACAACATATCATAGTCAAAAAATCATCGATAGAATACATAATAATCGACAAAAAAATGACGTTGTGTAAAATTCAATTATGGATAACATATCCCTCGATAAAATTTGACTCTATTTAATTGTGGGAAGCATTCCCACTTAGTTTACCGACAGATATGGAAATTTCGTCACTAAATTCTATCAAAAAATTTGCGTAAATGTTTTCCCTCCACCTTCGACGACAATTTTTTCCGTTGCAAATTGAAATTTTTCATGACAATTTTATTGAAAGATTTTGTTTTTCTGTCTATAATTAGCTATGGTTTTTTGTCCGTCAGTAATCGTCCGTCGCTAATGTGTGGTTTTCTTGTAGTGGTATAAAATTTGATCACTTGAATGTTGTTAACGTATATGAACATTAACGAACTTACTTAAGCAAATAACAAAAGACTTTAGCATCTATATATAGTAATTGTATTGAACCTTCCTATCAGAAGCCCAATGCATGTCCAACCTATAGTGATTAAGGTCCATTTTCTTTACTAGACTTCAATCTACTAAACCAAATCTTTTATTGGGCTTCTTTATTATCTTTAACTAGATCAAATTCAATTTCCTTAACCATAAGATCGTTAAAATCGTAATTAATTATTATATAAATTTGGAAAAGTATTATCATTCTCCCCCTTGGACAAAAATTAATTACAATAGTTGTAACATCAATAAAACTAGTACAAAATTATTAAGCCAAATCAATGTAAAGTTCAAACAAATTCAAAAACCATTTGATATTCAATGATAATAAAAGTCCATCATTCTATCCTACAAGGCTTTGGATAACATAAAATATCAAAGGCATGTGTCATATGAGACACAGATCCAATACAATGATGTATAACTAATACCTTACTAATATGAATGAGAAAATGAAGTGAGGCAAACTAAGATGATACTTGTATGATCTAAAATGTATCATTTTTCAGTTTTTAGGTCTCAATTTTTTTGAACTTTATACTAAACTTTAACAGGGAAATTTGATTTCTCTCACTGAATGATAAACTGCAATAGAGAATACCCTTATGGGATTAAATGCTTATATCTCCTACGTCATATCAAAACCATGGATATATATGTATATCTGTATGTGTCCTAAAGATATAGGCTTGAGGTCAATCTATGTATACATACCCAATGACCTTTTACAGTGCTTAAGATCGACACAGATCTTAAGATTTTCACCTGTATTATAACAATGTATAACAAACTGTATAACAGAGACAGAAATGATGATCATTTGAATTAATAAAACATACTATCAAAATACATGAAAAACATATAAATGTATCAAGCGCAAATACAGTGATACCTAACTAATAGTATCTAAGGACTTCAGTACACTATATTGTACTCATGTCTTTCAAAAGTAATTGGGCAAAGTCCTTTAGTAAAAGGAATTTAGCCATGATTGAATTACAGGCGTAGCAAAAAATAAAAGTTTTACAAAGTCCAGTAGGATCTCGATAATTGCATAACTTGAACAAAACACACAAATTGTAAAGTATGAAATCATACCTGATTCACATTTCTGTTGAAATCTGTTGACAAATTCTTCGCCGTATCAAATATGAGCTGTTCATTCATCCAGCCTCTAACCGTATCTACAGAGTAATTTCTCAAGACTTTTGAGAGGAAGAAAATAACTGCTAGCATCTAAACCTTTTTCATATTAATAAAAAAATCGTTAGCATTTTTAAATTTTTAGTGAAATTAAATTCTTTAATTATAATTAAAGTCAAATTCTAATTATCACTACAAGACAGAAATTACAAACGAAGAATAAAGATTTTCTATTGGGAAACAAATTTGGTGACAAAAATTAAAGACGGAAAGTGTCGTCGAAGAAACAGCCATAGGTAAATTTTAGTGACAGAAATAAGAAATTTAGTGACAAAATGTTATATATTCGTAGCTAAATTTAACGATGGAATTTCTATTTCTGTCAATAAAATTAGAGAAATTTATGGACAGACTTACAATATTCCATCACTAAATTTGTGACCGATTCCTAATATTCCGTCGATGAATTTAACGACAATAAATTGTAAGTTTGTGACTAAATTTACCGACGAACATATAACATTCCATCGATAAATTTACTGACAGAAAACATTTTATGTCACCAATTTTTTTTTAACCAAATATTGTAATTTCGTCAAGAAATATAGCTATGATAAATTTCAATCGACATTTCTCACTTCCTACCTAATTTTTCTGTTGATAATGTTTTGATTTTTTTTGTACATTTAATTTCTATAAATAATATAACATTGATTGATAAATATAAAGTAAACATTATTAACAGAATAATTATTATATACAATGATTGGTAATATAAAAAAATATTATAATGTACACGAATAGGTAGCTTAATAATAACTTTAAATTAAAAATTCATGTAAAAACTTAAGAGTAGCAAACTATAAAATACATTCACTTATTTATAAGCTATGCAGGTGGTTAAGGCGGATGCTCTGACTACTGCGATGAGATCCTATCCCTCCCCTTCAATTCATCCACCTCATTATGAAGCTAGGTTATGCACTCCATCAACCTCTCTATTGTGTTCCTAAGTTAAACGACTCTCTTATTTTATGTGGACCATCTACTATATCCAGCTGTAGAGGATGTGAAGAATTGCGAATAGCATGTGTTTGTAAATGAACCTAAGTCGAATATCTTTTCACAGCAGTCCCTACCACCCACTACATCAAGATATGCCTGACTCTCATCAACAGTTTTAGAGTTCTGAAACTATAGTTCAATGTTTTCTTGTATTTGGTCCTATCATTATAATTGTTTGTGTTAATAAGTGATAATTTTTACCACCTAGTGTTTCTTTTACTAATATTGTGTTAGTTTGTCTGAAGTTTTGTAGTTGAATTGTCATCCTATTCATAAGCTAGTGGACGATAGGTACTCTTACTAATTTACTACCTTTGTAATAGCTTTGCTAGTGATATAATATTATTTATTTGTTTCTAAACAATTTTGATAATTTTTAAGAATTAATATTAAAGTATAGATTTTACATACATTAAGTTCTTTGCATCAGGTGTTGACGAAAGTCCCACCATCATGTTTCTTAGTGTGAGCGTGTAAAAAAAAGTTAGAGTGGTGTAGGTTTTTTGCCTATAGACTTTTCCTGCATCAGAATAAATTATTATAAGTGAACTACAATTTATAATTTAGGCAAAGTTTCTTTTATTTTTATAATATTTACCCCTTGTTAGACAAAAAAAAAAATAACTCAACAACACAACCATTAATGGCACCAAACATTGATAACATTATTACTCTCTATAATACATATCTATTTTCATTCTAAATTTCATACATCAAATTCCATTGAAATCAAATTTCATACATCAAAGTACAAAATCAGAATATAAGTGTAAAATTTTGATACTTACAAGTTAAAGTCCATGCTCCTAGTAGGTCAAAGATCCTCCAGTGTGTAAGGGTAGACTCTCTCCACTCGGTCTTCCATATCTGTTGACATAGCGCATTGCGCTCTAAAATGGACATTGCCTAAGGTGATGCTAAATACTACGACCAACGACTCCAAATTTCTTCAGATATATATGGTGTTCGTACACCATTCTTGTGTATCAAACTAAGAAATTA
>JAOQML010000006.1:14532589-14552529 GCA_027568935.1 Erythroxylum urbanii | reverse complement strand
TACGAATTAAATTTCGCTTTATTATGATTCGTGTTAATCATTTTATAGAATTAAATAGATCTTGATTTTCGGGAAATTAAAAGTCACGAAAAAATTTCGTGATTATTCCACTGCGGTTGGATCAGATCCGGACCTAATTTTCCAACATTCACCACTATTTGTACCCTTGTAATATAATCGGACACGCATTCCAGTCTTTCATTTTTAAAAATTCAAACTCACTTCAAAGTGTTTGTAGACGAACTTGTTTCACTCGGCTTGCACCTTTGTATGCTTTTTCAAGAATCTCCTATGGCTCTTTTAATGTTGTCGCGCTAACGAACTTTTCAAAACCTGATTCATCGACTGCTTAAAAAGGGATGTAAAGTGTGGTTTTATCTTTTATATGGATTCCTTTCAGCGTCTTTATCTAAATCGTCGACATAATATCTGTTGTTGTTGGTTCGTCGTAACCATTCTTGACTACATCCCACATATCTTGTGCATCGAGCAATGCCTTTATTTTGATACTCCAATTGTCATAGTTATTCTTTATAAGGCGTGGTAATGGAACTTGTCCAAGCGGCATTATGTTGGAGGTTGTCATGGCTCTGATATCAATTTGCTAGAGTTTAATGGTATATTAGACACATTTGAAGTAGAAAGAAGAGAAGAATAACAAGCAAGTTTCTTTGTATTATCAACTCTTTAGATTCTTTACAATAACAACTGATTACGACTCCTTATCAAGCCTAAAACGTCAAATGACAACTATAGAAATTCGTATAACAATAAACAATGGAATTCTAAACAACATAGTTAATTCTAATCATCCTTCACCAAAACATTCATAACTTTTTAAAGAGAAGTGCAAATGACTTTAAACATTCACTAACTTAAATTAGACTTAAAGAGTTTTAAATCCATAGGTTACACACCCAAAATGACCAACATTTGATCTTTTAAATTCTCTCTTAAATCATTCTTAAATTCTGTCCTATGCAAACTCTTTAATTATTGGACTATATTAAGTTTAGATTTCCAACCGTACTTAGGCTTTCACCTTCTTTGAAAATTAAGTTTGGCAATGGCGATTGCAAAAAAAGAAGCGAACAAAACCGGAAAAGCCGCTTGCAGAAAGGCTATGAGGGGTAATTTGGCATGATCGTAACCGTAGTAGTTTTCCAGGAACGAATTCATTGGCTTTGTTTCCCCGAAAACTCTTATATGTTGTTCAATATCTCCATATTGTGGGGTGACGAGAGCATTTAGTGTCCATGAAGTTGGTGATATCCAGTAGCACCATCTCCACCATTTTGGAATAGCCTACGAAAAATGTTGAGTTTTTTCAGAGTTCAATTTAAAGCTAAAGAATTATTTTGTCTAGATTAAACTGCTGGTAAGTAAATCCCAAACAGCTACCGGTCCGGGGATGAGGAAGCCTGAAAATAAGTTCAGAATGGTGAAGGAAGCTGCAGCCAAGATGGTTGCTAGTTTTGCATTGGGACTTATTGACACCATGAGCATCCCCAGGTAGGTGTAGTAGAGCAACATACAGAATGTTGCATAAAAGAACCACAGCACCTTGGTTGCAGAACCGTAAAACCCAATTGCAGGATATGTCATTACCACAAAGAAGAGTGCTTCCAAAAACACGTAAGGAAGTTCTATTGTCACCTGCAAAAATCTAGACTCATCATGTTATGATGCGGTATGCACGACACAAAATTAAACTATCAGTATCATCTTTCAGTTTGACCTTTGCAATTGAGTATGCCCATGAAGAGTACATTCCAGCAAACAGCTCACGGTAGAGAACTGTGCGCTCGGTTGCAACAACTGGTATAGCTACTGAACTATTGTACACTGCTAAATTTTGTAACAACACGTAGATTGAGGATATTATGTTGATCAAATCCTGTTCGCTATATCTGCAAAGAAAAAAAAAATATATATATATATAAATATATATATTCTGTCTGTTAATAGGTGGTTGGTTTTGCCAATCTGACCTATTGTGATGTGGACAATTGACTTACATTTTCTGCCCTTTCTGCCACATGAGTACTGCCAGCAATATGGATGATATGATTGTCAACATGAGTCGGGTGAAGTTATATGCTGGACTTCTCCAGTAGGATAGGTTTTGCTTCCAAATGCACGCTTCAAACTGTTCCCATGAATTACATGGATAACGAGTTGGGAAATGGAGTTCTGATGACCCTGCTGGAGCCTCACTCAGTCGTTGAACTGCTTCTAAATTTTCCCTTCATTCAAACTCCAAAAAAATAAATTATCATACATCTAATGGTTCATGAATGTTTAGGTTCTGCTTAATTACTTACCTGCATAGATGAGACTCCTTGTAAACTCGACTGAAATCTAGACCAAGCTGTGCTTCTAAAGCTGCTGAGGTTACTTCCAACATCCATGTTGCTGGATTATAGTTTCCTTTTATCCTTGGTACTCCAGGGATTTGCTGTGAATTGAAATTAGAGATGGTGAAAGGGAAATTAAGTACCCAGATAATGTATTAACCCATTAGCATCCTTCATATTTTGATTCCCGTTTCCCATTCTAAATTTGCAAACTTACCTCGAAATAATTAATAAGTTCAATTGAGTGCTCACCCAAAGGTCCTAAGTAAATTATCTGCCCACCTTTTTTCATCAGAATCAACTGCACAAGTAAACTTGAGGTCATATATGCATCTAATGAAAATTAAGTGATGGCATCTTACCTTGAACTTGATATTACAAGTATCTGGGGACCTTTTTCATTGTCCAAATCTCAAGGAATACAAAATTTATGGTCTATCTTGTACTGGAAAATCTAAATCTAAGTTGTTCTATTCAGACATGTCTAAAGATACTGTATATCCCTAGTGATTGCTGATATTGAAGTAGCCTGCTTCCAGAGTTGAATATTTGGATCAAAAGTCTTGAATACTTATCTCAGACTAATCATTTGAATATCTGGAACACAAGTCTTGAACACTTATCTCAGACTAATCATTATTAGCTTCCATTGCCAACCCTTAAGCGTCACTCAATCTCAATTTACATACTGATATCTTGGATCACATACCAGCAGCAAAAATTAGACATTATGTTAAAATTACCACAGTTTTGATACAAGAAATGAAAAAGAATATGCCTGCAGAAAATTGGGTTTGTGACCTGAACAATTCAGTGTTAGATATGTTTTTAAAAACAGAAAGAGACTTGCACAACACCAGATAAAAATCTTCAACCAGTAAGAAAACTAATTGCACTGCGGTATTGCACTTTAAATACCTCATCAAATGCTTCAAATATATCTATGCTTGGTTGGTGGATGGTGCAAACTACTGTTCTCCCTGTGTTAGCAACATTCTTCACTGCACGCATGACAATTGCTGCTGCTCTGGCATCTAAACCACTTGTTGGCTCATCCATGAATATAATAGAAGGATTGGAAACCAATTCTACCGCTATAGTCAGTCTCTTGCGCTGCTCATTTGATAGCCCACTTATTCCAGGAAGTCCAACTAGTTTGTCTTTGATTCCCTCGAGTTCAATTCTTTCAATTACATCTTTCACAAATTCCTGAAGGGCATAAACTTGATCATTGTTTATTGACTATCAACTCTGCACAGGCAGTTTACTGTCTTTTTACAAGATTGAAACTTTTACAAGTCTGTCGTAACATCAAAAATCATAATTTTTTTCCAATGTCAGAATGTTACATCATATAGTGTTGATGCTCGCTTTCTTCAACTTATTTCTATAATCAAAAGGCTTTTATCTCTTGACCATATACTTAACAAGTCTCTGCTTACTATGTCTAATTCGCATGCCGTATCACAATGGAGGACATATGTGACAATGGCAAATGAAGCATAGTTTGAATTAACTAGTATAAAAGAAAAATTAAATAACCGACATAGTTCTTGGTAAACAGTGGCTTTTTCTTATTTTCTTTTCCTTCAGATCTTACCAGATATAGCCTCTGATAAAGTTAATCAGGTTAGTAATGATACGTATACCGTCGTATCACTCAAGAACATTGCTAAGAACCTATACTAGTTTAGTAGACATCATCATTAGCCTTCTTATCTAGAATTGAGAGATGATTTCATACTTAATCGAATTGTCTTTTAGTAGAGAAGTTTGTACTGTTTACTACACAAGTTATTTATCTTACTGCTTTCGTAGTTCGCTCAATTTCTGATGGTAGACGCAACCAAGCTGAAAAGATCAATGATTCTTCAACGGTTATTTGTGGAGAATGTATGTCAGACTGCTCACAGTAACCTGATATTCTAGCAAATGCTTCTTGAATTTTTGGATGGCCTCCAACCCTGATATCACCTTCAATATAACCACTCACTTTTCTGCCGGCAAGTACATCCATAAGAGTGGTTTTTCCAGCTCCGCTTACTCCCATTAGAGCTGTAAGAACACCTGGTCTAAATGCTCCGGTTATATCATGAAGAAGATGGAGTCTTTTATCTGTAAACCCTTGTTTTCTCATTTCCTGGCATTGGAGAGGCATAGATAAGCATGTGTAATTCAAAATTGACATCGTTTACGAATAATTCAATTACCAGTGGGGTTTCAACAGAATATTGAACATTTTGAAATGTTAGAATCAAAGGATCAAAGGGTAGGGCCATCCTTGCTGGTGTATCTGGCATAGCATTCACATAAATTTTTATCAGTAATCACGGGTTAGTTTCTACTTTTTGAAATGCACATTGTGAGACTTGCTATTTCTCATGTGCAAAGTACAATATTAACAACGTCTAACCGGTTTCTGTTGAAGTTTCCCTTGTCAATGACGCTGTAGTAGGTTGAGGCTTCTTGTCAATATCCCTGCCACTATTGATCCCTTCATCATTTTGTAGCTGATGGAGCTTTTCATAAGAAATAATGAGCTTTTGTGTTCCTGGAGCTAAAGTCAAGATCATTTAAAGGGAAAATTTGTAACTTAGAAGTCCAATTAGTTGATATGTTGATTAAACATGAAACAAGGAAAAGAAACTCACACTTCATGAAAGTCAAAGCTAGGACAAACCCTATGTTGAGCAATACTGCAGATCCAAATAGCACACCGAGAGAAAGCCAGTAGTAGTAGTCATCAAAATTTAAGCCATGGCTTGATAATGCTGCTTCAGAAACTGTTGAGCTGCCTGATATGACCTGTACTAACAGTAGCAACACAAAACTAAGAATAGTTTCTTGGGTTTTCGATGGTATGAGCTGGAATTTCTAATGTTTCCTGGCTGACCTTCTTCCACCGTGGAGCTAGGAATTCATTGACTGATACTCCAATTTCAGCATAAGATACCACGGAAGCCCAAAATCCCCATCTCAACCATGCGGGCAGTGAGGCTGTCAAAGAAATTTTCTATGAACTTTGTTATGCTTCACATGTAAATATTTATCCCAGTTCCCGTTGTTCTTACCTTTTGGGATGACAAAACCACCGAACAACAGCAGTATAAGTATCAATACGCTCCCAAGAAAAATTGCAGCCACTTCTCTTTGACAAATTGCAGCAATGAAGCGAAACGAAGACAAGGATGCTTGATGCAGAGCAAAAAATAGGAGGACTTGGCGGAGAAACCTGCAACAGTTAACAACTTACAAACTGGAAGAATGATTTCATGCAGATAAACTTATGCGTTGTAAAATATTCACAAAGTGTCTGATAGCGCGCACAAGTTTGTTATGCAGTTCCATCTTTTGCTTAAGGAATTAGGGGGCAGGGAAATGAGAGATGATGTTGTAATGACTGTATTCACCTTTTTATCTCAGGGGCATATCCTATGACATAATATGTGAGAGCTGTCCAAGCGAAAGACTCCACCAGAGACACTGGAATCTTAAGGACAACGAAAGGTATTGAGAATATCCATGCCGGGTAAAAGTTAAAGTCTCTCTGCTTGTAGAAAACAGAAAGTCTGGAAACAGTCATAGTCAGTTCTGCAATCCCATTGAGCATGATTCTCATTATACCATAAAATAAAGATCCCAGAAAGTAATTGGCATGCTCCAAGTCCACTTCCATCCTTGTTCGAAGAAATACTGTCATTGTTATCAGTGCAATCACAAAAAGCTGCAAGCAGGAAAGTAGTTAATTTTCCTTTGGGGGCGTTTCAGGTGAGATGACTATGAAATGAATCACTTGTCCAAAATGAGTCACCTGTACAAATTTAAATGTGTAAACAGATGAATTCCGTTTCATAAGTAAAACTTCTCTGTCCATGCAAGCTTTGAGTAACTCCCATTTTGTTGTGGAGTATTTACGGCTGTTGCTGTAAGATGTATAGTTTTGCTTGGACCGATCGTTGTTTGCCCTGTAGAACTCCTCATTGAGTTGTCTTCCTATACAGTATTCTTTGAACATCTGAGAGAACTCTTTGACTGATATGTACTTGTATGGCGATTCGGTATTGTACCAGTACTGGTTTTGGTCTTTTTCAGAGATAACCTGCACTTCTTTCTGGTGAGAGAGAAGACAATTCTCTGTACTTCAATACGAAATAACATAGCTAGGGACCTTATAAAGTTGTACCTCTTGAAGGAAGTCAGCGACACCTTTTCTTGTCGGGCACCTGAAACCACAATCTTCAAAGAATTTCAGAATGTCGCTATTAGGGCCGTGGTATACAATTTTCCCTTCTGCATATAACATGATGTCATCAAAAAGATCAAATGTTTCAGGTGCTGGCTGAAGAAGTGAAATCAATGCGGTGGCATCTGTTATATGAATTAGTTGCTGAAGACATGTAATGATCTGAAACGTGGTGGAAGTGTCAAGTCCGTTGGAGATTTCATCCATGAAAAGTGCTCTCTTTGGACCAACAATCATCTCCGCTACGAGGAAGAATAAAATTTTGAAAGTTAGTATAGTTGATAGATTACTGAACATGATACTAGAACTACGCAATCATCATAAGAATTATTTAAATGGTACTTTCTGTATTTACCATTCTATATTTGAATTTTAAATGTGTGTAAGGGACTAACCCAAAACTCAGATATTCTGTGCAGTTCGAAGGCCATGCCAAAGAAGACATTCATAAGTTTTTTTTCTTTTCTGGAACATTGCATATAGGTCTTTATGCTGGCAGCAGCATGTTCCTTATCCTTCTTCCTTATCAAATTGTGGTACTTCACTTATATTGATGTCTCTTTTTCATTTGTTTCCATCTAGTTACTATCAAAATTCTTGGTTAAACAGGGAAGTACCGCGGAACCCTGACTATTCATCCAAATGAATTCACTCACCTGTAGCAAGCCTTCTTTTCTGGCCACCTGATATTCCTCTTCTCATGGCATCCCCAACAATTGTGTCAGCACAGATATCCAGTCCTAATATCTGAGGAAAATAAATCAAGTAAGAAAACATGGAAGAATGTGACAGAGCTTATTCCATCAAACAAGAACTTTGCGATTTTGTCTACAGTTTACCGTAAAGATTACCTTCAATGTATAATCCGTTTGGAGGGTTCTTTCTAGTCCGCTAACCGACGTTGCCTGTAAGCATTCACAAGTTAGTTTAAGTCAACATTTTAGAATCTGATAAAATGTCACTTCTACCTTCATAAATGTATCAATATCTGGTTCTGGGACGATTCCTCCCTGCTTCTCCCTTCGAATGACTTCCATCATGATCTCTTCGCAAATGGAAGGGATGTTGTTACATCACTCATGCAATGGGAGCTACACAAGAATGACTATATCAAGATCTACTACCTGTCTTGCTTTCAACACCTTGGCAGCGGGCTGAAAAATCAATCGTTTCCCTCACAGTCATCTCAGGAGTGTGCAAGTCGTACTGACTAATGTAAGCTGATGTGTCTTGAGGCATAAGATTTTCAACTTTTCTCCCATTGTAGTATATCTCTCCTTTGACCTGTAACAATTTCCAAAGTTATTACTGATCATTAGGAACTTAAACGTCATTTGTTTACGGTAAATGACTGCTCCAGGTTGTTCGTCTAAGAAACTTGTATGAGTTTCTGGGTTTATACCCATTTTCGATGGACATAGCGTATTAATGTGAATTGCTTGTAATCTGCAAGCATACATGATATAAGCACATTTGGGATGCAACACTCTTTCATGTCCGATTATGCTAATGCATGATTGTTTATGTCACCGAACTGTCATGGCAAGAAACTGCAGAATTATATGTAAGGCAGTTAATAACCTTGAGAGAACTATCTAGTTTCCCAGCAAGGGCCTTCAGCAAAGTGGTTTTCCCTGACCCTGGAGGGCCTAGCAGCAAGGTCATCCTGAACCACCAGTTACATTTATGAGTAAACATAATCTGTATCCCATTTCTAAGGGTGAAAATAGGAAGATACAGTACAAGTTTCACGCCTAAATGTTCTATATCATTACCTGGAAGGTCTAATTACGCCACTCACACCTTTAACGATGCGAAGTCTTGCTTTCTCAGATTTGCACTGAGATAGTTTTGTAAAAACCTGCTCATAGGCGTACCAAGCAACGAGAAATTGTCATCATTATATTCTCCAGTCAAGCAAGTGGATATAGCGGGAAAAGGCATTTCACTCACAGATAACAGACTTTTAAAGGAATTCCACAAAGTAGGAAGAGGCTTGCCATGAACTACTTCACAATCTGCTTCTATACTCAGGTTGTTGAATTTGACTTCCACAGTGGGTAATTTCACACCAACCCTACAACAGGAATCACAAAGGAGGTTGCAACCGTCTGATAGTTTAGTTAATTAATGCTTGCCTTACCGGGAAGAGTAATATATAGACTTACGATGGCAACTCTCGTATAACTTCTCTTTTAATTATTTCAGAGGCGTAAATGTCAAAAGATGAGCACTGCGTCCCTAATTTTGTACACGTTTATGTTCTGTTGGATGGTTTCTGTGAAGTAATTGGGAAATCAACCAACATATTCCATCTCATGTTTAGTTCAAATCAGTAGCGGCCATGATTCCCGTACTATGGAACTGCCAATAATTTTACATGTAAACACTTGGAGAACTTTTACACTCATATACCAGTGGTATTAGACTACTAAAAACTGATTAACATATGTAGCATATATATACACAACTTCTTCAGCTGAAAATGTTGCGATTTGAAGAGGCAAGCTCTATGATACTAAAGCATTCCATGTGCACTTATACATTTACTTGATTTTACATTATCTAAAGTCTTTTACTAAAAAACTTAATGTATCTCCGAGCTAGGGTTAAATAATATTCTATTTTTTTCATTAGTTTGTTTCCTGTGGGCAATGGCTAAATTTCCTGTGTGAATGCTTTCTAAAATATTGTTTTGAATCACAAAATAATCTAATTATTAATATAAGTAATCAACTCTTATATGCTTTTATTGTTTAAATTAAATATTAAAATCATTATGAAGAAAAAAATCAATATTTAATCTCAAAAACAAAATTGGATAAGACATAAAAGTCAATAAAGGATATTTTATACCTACTAAAATTCTAATAAGTGATGAAGAGAGAATATAATATGAAGGCGTACCTGACATATTTATTGGGATGACTGTTTTCAACAATTATATATGTATAGTTGAATATACTGACCGACTATGCTTAAGTGCCGCATAAGCATTAAAGGTCTTTCTTTATTAAAGAGAGATGTACACAAGTTGTGATTAAAGAAGATTTGATGTGATTAGTTACGCAATTCCATGTAAAATCTTATAAAATGGTGCATTGACCAAACCAAAAGCTTTTCGTAGATTCGCACCTTTTGGCACATTCAATCACACTAATTTTGTCCACATTTTGATAAACTTTTGTCAATTGCTTTGTCTATATTTACTGAAAATCTTAGTTGCAGTGTTGCGAAAATGTACATACATACATACATATTTGGAAACCATTTAAATCTTTAGAAACTTAGTTGACGGTGTTCATGTAGTCAGATAACTGTGCGACTTTAACAGATTCTGTGAGCATTCTTGTAGTTTAGCAAATAACGGAGAGGAGGTAGATATAGGGAGCAGCTCAAAATTATATTACTTAACAAATGGTGAAATACAGATAATTGAACTTATAAAGGAATATGTAACTAAGTCTTACTTGTCCATGCGCTTTCTCATCTTCAGCAACAGTCGCCGGTTGTCTTCCTCGATATGGCTTATCAGCTTGTCAATAATGAACCTCCTCTCCATTGCACCAAGCTCAGTAACATCTATCAAGTTCTTTCCTTGACCACCGTTTGGATCACCTTCACTATCAAACAACGATGTCCTGAGCCTCTCAAATGTGGGAAGCCTCTCAACGGCTGCCCACTGTAACTCAAGCTCGTCTTCTGTTTCTGCAGTATTGGAGTACCTCGCAGATGACCCATCCCTGAAACTTGCACCAAATTGAGCTGATGACGATCCTGAAATCTCTACTGCTGTGTCCATATATCCCCTTTTCTTATCTCTCTTAAAATTAGAGTTTCCTTAAGCCCCTTGTAACTTTGTGAATATATAAGCTGAATATAATTGTAGTATATGCATGTACCTTGGAATACCCGAAGATATCATGTGTTCCTAACAAGACTTTGCTGTTCAAATACTTGAAGTCTTTAAAAAGATAGATTCCTTAGAAAAGGACTTACCCGATTTGTTTATAGTTTGAGAACGAACACCGATGAGTCTTCGAACGAAAGTCCATGGAATTTTCTTATATAATTGGTAACTAGACATGAAATAAGATAAAATAACATCATCTTTTATTTAGACCCCGTTGATATTCCTTGGTAAAAATGGATCAGGCATGCAACATGACTTTTTCTTCATGAATTTTAGGCATGTGGCATGAAGCTAGCTACTTCAAGTAATTTCTATGGGATTGACTAGAGTTCTTTTGAATGCAATCCTTGCAACGAGAAGCCTCGTGATTTTGTACGTATAACCACTCATTACAATAAAGTAACGGTATTTAGCATTCAAATGTATCTCCAGTAAAATATGGCATGCTAATGTGTTACTTTCAATCTTACTCACAATGTTTCCAGCATGAGAAGCCGAAAAGCTTTATTTGGTTTGGTCGTAGTTTCATGACTTTGGATAGGAAAAATGATTCTTGGAAATTAACCCTTTGCACGCTTATGTGACGTTAAGGTATTGATTTATCAAATTTTTAATTTCGTTTTATTTTGAAATTTTTAGAGACCCAGCTGGCTAATATCGGGAGATGCTTCGATTAAATTAGATGGAGGGGATGATATATAGAGATCAACTAGGATGCCATAACGATCTGCCACTTAGAATAGCAGGCCTGGAATGCACCTACATTCGAACAAAGTAAATTGAGAAAGTAAGCATACGACAGATCGGCAAACAATCACAAAAATTGGAGATCATAAAACCATTCATTAAGGAATATGATTTTGCAGGCCAGAGAAGTAGCAGAGCTATAGACTACAATGCCAACAAGTCAGGATAACAACCATTTAACAATGCACAGATTACCTCACTATAACAAATAGTATATTTAGCGACAAAAATAAACATTAGTAAACAATAACAAATCGTCGTAAATAGTAATTTGCGACAAAAAAATATCTTCGCTCACATTGTCGCTGAATTCCAGTAACAAAACAACATCCACGACGTTTTACTAAAATCATCTCTAAAACGTTTTTTTGAAATAAACAATTTGTTGGTAAAAAGTATAACTGACGAGAATAAAGAACGTCGTCCATAATTTTTTATGATGTTTCTGTTGCGTAGCTAAAAGTTTTTCCTACTAAACTATATCAGTAGGTAATTATTTTTAGTGAAGATTTCATTTTGGTAGCAGAATAGTTTTAGCTACTAATTATTTACTGTAAGAAAATATTTTTAGAGACGTTTTTGCAAACGTAGGTAAACAGATTTTGTGGCAATTTTGGTTTTGGTAACTAATAGCTTTTTGTGACGATTTTGTTTTTGTAGCAAAATACTTTTAGCTACTAATATGTGGTTGTAAAAAAATGTTTTTAACGACGTTCTTGTAAACGTAGTTAATAGCTTTTTGTGACGATTTTATTTTAGTAGCTAATATTATTTAGTGACAAAATTTAATTTTGAATTCAAATATTATTATAATTGTTAAAAACATATTTATTTTAATTTATTACAATTTTAAAAACTGTTTGAAATATAAAAATTATTCATTTAATAATTAATATTAGTGACATATTTTTTCAATAATAATAAATTGAAATAAAATAAATATTAAAAATAAAATGCATTTTATAAAAAAAAATTACAGGTCATACACAAACTTAGACTTCTCATTGTCGTCATTACTACTAACATATGTTGAGCCTAGTAATTGTTTGACCATCTTTTTAAGCTTGTTCACTTCTTTTACGATACGATTTAACTTGTCTTCCGTACATTATAACTTAGTCTTCAATGCTTGGTTCTTCTCTTAAAGCGTCGTCACGTATGCTGGTCGTGATGAAGAGACACTAACAGGTTTAGGGTCATATCTAAGACCTTTGATATAGCTCGATCGTGTACTAAGGACATTGTTGCAAATGTCATCCACACTGGGCTGATTCCTCTCAGCCAATGACATCTATAACAACTCCTGCATCTTGTCCTAAAATTTAAAATTGAAAATCGAGTTAACTAAAAAATTATTACTTACTATTACATAGAATAAATTGTAATATTAATTTATTTGTACTTAAATAATTACTTTGTGTCTCTTCAGACATCCAGCCTTGACCTTCCTTATAGTGTGTGTGCTTTTATAGTGTGATCCTATCATACTATTGCCTTTGGAGTTGTGCTTGGCTCTATAATATGAATTTAAAAAATTATAACCAATTATAATTTATTGTATTAAAAATAGAATAATAAATTAAAAACGTTACACTTACAAATTCTTATCGGACGATGACAAATGATCAGGAGCCGGTGTTATGAGGAGTCTTCATTTTTACTCTGTTAGCCTTGACTTTCTCACACTTTTCCTAAATTAAGAGAAATAGTCATGAGATGTATAAACATAATTAATGGAAGGAAATATAAAGAAAAAAACAAACCTGAACCTTCGCTAAAGCCCAATAATTACACATTTAATTTTAATTTTCTTCAGTCACCCATTTCGGAATATGCCCCCTTGTCTCTTCATCAGAAAGGAAAGATTGATAATATTTATGAAGTCGATATCGATGATCCTTTACTCTTTGTTTCAACAGTGAACTAACATTGCTTGAAACATCAGGCGTGTCAATATCAACTATATTGAGCTTCATTTGTAAAAAACACATATAAGTTAAGTTGTTATTTTTGTTAAGTAAAATTGCAATACATATAATGAAATGAATTGAAATATTATCGAAACTTTATCCAAAGCATTTTAGAATAAGTTATCTTCCTTCAACTGCCTGACATGCTGAAGGTAAGACAACTCATTCATGACAACGATGCCTAACTCACTGGCTAATTTTGCAGCTTGGATCTTATCTACTGGGCATCGTTGCGTGAGGTCAATTGTCACTGACAACTTAGTATTCATTACAACATTCATCCGTTGTAACTCAGTACCTTTTGTCTTACCTCTGCCTCATTTTTTGATGCTAGTTTTGGAACCTAAAAAAAACATAATGAGAAAAACACACTAAACATGTAATGAGCAATTTCAGCATAAATGTAAATATGTTTGGTTATCAATAACAGACCTGAAGATCCCTTATGACTACCAGACGATGTTGGTAAAGGTTGTTTCTAACTTTCTTCTAGTTATTTTGCGGGAGAAACTTCATTTGCCGTTATTACCCTCTTTCCTTTGTTTCTACCAGGCCCCATTATAGTGAACCTGTGTAAAACGAATTATGAACAAAACGTATAATTGTAATTGAAAAATAAAATTAACATTTTGTGAAACATTAAAAATATCTTATAGTCATGGTAAATTAACATAACTAAAACATCAACAACATAAGGCACTTACACATTGGAGACATTTCAAGCAACAGAAACAATTTATTTACATGTAATCATCATGATCATGATTTTGAAAAATTTCATCATTAAGTGACACATGAAAAATATGCTTGTAGTCATGGTAAATTAACATAAGTAAAACATCAACAACATAAGGCAATTTCCTCTTCATTCTTAGCTCCATTTCAGCTCAATAACAATCATAAACAATTTATAATCCATGGTTGATCATAAACACAAAAACAGAACATTCATACATATACATACATCATCAACTTTCTGCACACATTTTTCTCCATTATCACCTTCATTTCACCTCCAAACTATCACCCTAATTCATCTCATTTCAAGATACCACTTTAGCCTTTTCTTTAACTTCAACCTCATTCTAACTCATCTCTATAACAACTACAGAGATACACTATATTATACCAAGAAAACATAACATAAAAACATTCATTTATCTGTCAATTTTTCTGTACTTATTTGCTTACCATTATAATTAACTTTCTACCTCAAAATCATCTCTACATCAATTTATGAATCATTAATCATCATATATACAAAAGCAAGACATTTACATGCTCATTTCTTTACTCACGTTATACCATATGATCAACCCCATTTAACTCATCAATCTATCACTTTCATTATTAATCATCTCAAAATATCCTCTAGCACAACTCATAATTTATCACTCATCATGCCACAAAAGCAAGACATAACCCTACTTATTTCATTATCCATGTATCATCACACTTCAATTGCTTTTTCATAATCATTCATCCCTTATTCTATCATCATAAATGCTTTTTATTAAACCACACATGAATAACATTAACACACTAAAATTTAGAACATAAATCTCTTTATTTTTATGCCTACGTTAAAGCATATATGAAACTTCATGATCATGGTTATCAAATCTTGAATCATTTATCATATTTGATTCATTTGCAACTACCCATGAAGATCAAAATATAACTTGATAAAACTCCAAACTCTTAAAATCACGTGAACCCTAGCTTTCCATAGATCATATGATCATCAACATGGAGGTAGGGTAGGTTATGGTTTTAGTGGAAAATGAAGAAAATAACAAAATGATAGTAGTAAATGAAGGGTGAGAGTAAGATTCAACGTTGATAAGGTGAGAGCGAGTGTTGTGGAGATGAAGAAGATTTGAAGAAGAACAAGAAGACCACGAAGAGAGAAGAAAGCAAGAGATAAAATAATTAAAATGGTCATTCATTATTAAAAAATATCATGGGTTAAGACATGGTATGGTAAGTGACAGTTGTCACTTACCACATGTTCATTTTCTATGGGTTAATGTCACTTGCCACATTTATATTTTCTATAGGTTTCACTAGTTCTCTTTATTAACTAGTCAATTTAGCTTCAATTTCTACTCTAATTGCCTCCCAATTTTCTATGAAATTTGTCATTAATTCCTAATGCCATATGCCAAATATGTCTATTGTCATTCATCACTTATTTCTACTACCATCAATCAATTGTCCTGTTACTTGACACTTTTCCTAATCCAAAAATACTCAAAATTTAAGTAAATTTTCTAAAATTTCACCAAAAATTCTAAATCACTAATTATACTCAACAATTCAATTTTCAAGACATATAATCCACAATTTATATCATAATCACATTAAAAATCAATTATACTCGGTAAATGTCAAATGAGTGCCTAAATAATCTTTGTAATGTGTGCAATAATCAAATTCACATATATGTATGCTATATTATGCATGAGCATGAAATGCATTATCCTAATTTCTCATTAGTGCTTCTCATATACAATATTCTAGGGTTGTAACCCTTAGCAAGAGGAAACAGGATGTTACATAAAGAGAAACCAATCTTCCTCAACATTGTCTAAAAAAGGTCAACATAACCACCCAATCCTATTCTCCATGTTTATTATTAGGATAGGACGGAAGTCGGGGTGGTAATGGATCATCTCTTGTTAGAAATGACTGAGAGAGAAGGAGGAGGAAGCTCCAGTCCAAGGATAAGGAGAAAGGCAATTGTAGGGTAGTCCTCACTAAAATATGTTTCAATAGATTCAGACAAATGCCTTAATCTAAGAGCAATAGGAGGTTGAATCATATAAAAATATACATCAAATGCAAGTTGTGAGGGAGAGAATCACAACTTAGAGCCATTTTTATTAGGATAGAAAGCTACACATTCCCACTGATTTGTTTTCAATAGGAGCATCAAGTATAGAAAAGTTGACCCTTGATCTGAGATCGAATCAACCAGCTTCAGGTCGAGTTAAATAGACTATCTCACCAGATCTTTTGAGCTGACAGAATCGATGTGTTAAGGATCCATATCACCATCATTTATAAAGAAATCACTATTATAGTCATTTGGTGCTCCCTAATATGTTTCTTTAACATTTTCATTGTCATTTAAAGATACATCAAACAAATAGCTAGATAACTACTTTTCCTTATAACTAAAACCTTCCTCAAGAAAATTATCTACATAAAACACTTGATGTACTTTGTTGGCCAATATAAAAGGATCCTTTATATAATATAACTTTTTAAAGTTTACATAACTAGTCCCATAATGATCTTTCTTCTCTTGATGCCAACAACATTGGAAGAACACTAAACTAAATTGTACTTAGTAAGCCCCTTCAATAATTTCTTTTACTACACTATAGTAATTCATATTTCTAAGTGTTGGATTTTGGTCTCTAGAACTTACAAAACTCAAAGCTAACAATGTTAAAGAAACTACACTATTTGACTCTTAAATCTTACATCCTATTTTTTATTTGTAAACTTGAATCCATTAATAACATAACCTGGATGTTTCTTTTCATACTATTAAGGCCTTTGAATAATCAAAGAATATGACTTAAAGAGTTACAATAAGATATCATCTTATCTTCAAACCATTGGGGGAATTCATTGCAATGATCATATCCCCTTTCCTATTGACTTCTTTTACCATATTTCTATTTCAAATTATGGTGCTCCCTAAAAAGAATGATATATATTCATTATTATGAAGGTAATAAAAAGTTGATCTTATATGGATAAACAATGTAGTTGTACCAATGCACTTCTCAACTTCTTTATCATCTAAATTATATATAATGTATCGATGAGCTTGATGTATTGTATTTAAGTATAAAATGACCGCTTTACCTTTCCTATACCCTTTCCCTCTAATAAGATGTCCAAATTTTGGAAAAAATAAAGATGATACTATAATAAGGTTTGTATTTTAATTATCTTCCATTGACCTATTATATTTTTTCTCACCTCATAATGCATATAAATACAATAAAAATTTGCATACTCTTTAGTTATATACCTTTCTAGTTGGATTTTATTATGAACAATATTTTTAATGTACACAAATGCATCTTAATAAAGTACATTGAGTGACAATGCACTACTCCAACATATTTGACTTGTTTTAGAAAATGAATAAGAAAATGAACCATCAGGTAAAAAAAACAAGGAAGAAATATTGTTTCAAGATGATAAGATACTTCCATGATTTCCTTTTCTAGATGCTCAAGATCCCCTAACTTGATGACTTTTACTGTATAGCCCTTTGAAAAAAGCACCCAACCAACTCAAAACAATTACAAAATTATTTGTAATGTTTTTTGGACAAAAAATTAGGGTAAGTATTGCATATTAATGTGATAATCATGAATTTTATATCTTGATAATTTTCTTTTACAAACATCAACATATGCTACAATATTTAATGCATAGCCTTGCAATAGTTTCACATTCTTCAAAATTAAACAAACGTTTTCTTTCTCTTATCAGGTTATGTAAAAGCAAGTCTGAGCTAATGAAATCTGAGAGTTATCTACTTTGATAAGTTGTAAATCTTTTCTAATGCCCATTCATTTCAAATCAAACCATGCATTAAGATGATATTTTGAGTTGTTCAAGATCTATAACAAAGTTCTAAAAACAGTATTACATACATTTTTCTTAATGTGCATCACATCAAGATTATGTAGGAACTTATTATTCTTCCAATAAGGTAATTTAAAAAACATAAACCTCTTCCTCCAAGGATTATCACTTGGTGTTTTTTGCTTGCTTGCCTTCCCAAACATTATGATACCTATTAATAAGCTCTAACACATTACATCTGACAAAGGAATTGGTGATTCTCCTAACTCTATATCCCTATTGAATGATCTCTTATTGCTCTTCTAAGGATGATTGTTATCAAAAAATCTATGATGATTGAGAAAACATGTCCTTTTATTTTGCATTAAATATTGAGACCAAGTTTCATAATGACATTCTTGGAAAGTCACTAATTGTACATAATAAGGCTACACGAATCTTAAATGATCAATTAGTTAAATAACCATACGACTTTACCCCAAACTCCCACAACTTTTTTCATCTCTTTAATCAATGGCTACAAAAAACATCATTATCTTTCCCTAAAGAAGTCGATCCAGTATAATTGAAGACAATATCAAATTTTCTAATTCCATACATCTCCATGGTTCTAATTATAGTTCATTAAGATTATAGGCCACTTAATACATGAAACACTCATTGTGTAAAAAAGATTAAATCCATCACTATCAATAGCTTATTTGACAATATGAGGATCTCGTGTAAATTTAGGATGCAATGAGTCAAAATCTTTCCAAGCTTGGCCATCAATGTGATGTCTTAAATTATCATCATTAGGAAACCCTTTATTATGTAATTTCATAAATTAAGCTAATTCTGGACACATATGAAGACGTCACAATCTCAATTTTAATGGGAAATATATGAAAACTTTGGCTGGAATTTGCCTAACATTTGGTTATATAATGATTGTTATTTTTACCACTACAAACTTTGCTTCCACTAGATACACCACACTCTTTGCAACTGGTTGCTTTCTCATCATTCCCCCAATACATAATATAATCATTGGGATATAAATGTATCTTTTTATAATGAAGTCCTAAATCATTCACAAGTTTATTTCTTCCATTAAAAGATTCAGGAATATTTGTATTGGGGAAGATCCCTTTAAGTATCCCCAAGAGATCAATATAAGCCAAATTACAAATTTCATAGCTACACTTAAAAAGATATAGTAAAATGGTGAAAGAAGGTCTAGAAAATCTTTAACAACCAAGGTATAACTCTTGTTTTCCACCTTTTACTAACTTTAAAAACTTCTTAACATTAGCATTTGGACCATTACTAACTCTTGCACAACTATTAGCACCTCTATCTATATCTTTAAAGGTTTCATTTTTAGTTTATGTCATTATAACCAATTGGTTAGCTATAATTTTAAGTATGAAATTATTATTTTAATTATTAAAGACATTATTTATCTTTATATATTTTGTTGATTGCATATGATGTTTTAATACTAAAGAAAAATTCTGGAATAATTACTGTGCAAATTAAATTATGATATGAGATTCAATTTACATTTATGTGTTATTCATAAATTATTTATAGTTGTAGTTTCATCAAGATGGGACATGGATGGAATGGTAAAACTACACGTTATGTTTTTAAACTTGAGATTACCACGGTGTTTCATGTGAGAATTATTTTTGTTAAGATGCTACTTATGATCTATGTTATTTAAGGTAGCTCGGTGGGTAGATAGAGTATGAACCATATAGAGATATTTGAATAAGTTCATAAATGATTTCTCACTCTAAAATAATTAGAGAGAATGTTCCATAGTTATTAATTAGTAGTGATTTATGGAATTCTTTAACTAGAGTAAATTGACATGTGAGAAGGTATTTTTAAATATCAATTACAAATCAACTACTAATTAGCAAGAACAAACATGAATAGATTCAAAAGAGTGGATATTATATCCATAATTTTTCTAATTAGATCATTGGATGACAAAAGATTAAATTATACATCATAATTATGTATGAACAGGTTAAATCAAACCACTTCAACATTCATAACATTTGGGTAGTTATGACATGTTAGTAGACGTCAATCTTAATATA
>JAOQML010000006.1:14496084-14513055 GCA_027568935.1 Erythroxylum urbanii | reverse complement strand
AGCAGAGAAAACTAGGGTTATGATTATGCGTACCTCTCTTATGGCCAAGATATACCTTATATAGGAACCAACAACTAAGTTTAAGTCTTTACGTTTGCATGGGAGTCTCTTACCTGCGAATGGGCCAAGGAGAACGCGGAATGGTCCTGAGCTTGGAATAACCAATAGGTATAAGACTGATCTTTGAAGATTGGACCGATCGGCCTGTGAGTCATTACGACTGGGCTCGGGCCCAACACAACCGACCCAACCACCTATTATATTCAATAGATTCTTCTAGCTAATCATAGCCAGACTATGCTAAGTAATCAAGGTAGAGAATGATGGAAGAATTACGGAAAAACCAGATGTAATCAAATTGTCACAAAAGCAACAACTATAGTGGCTACATCATAGGACCACACATGTAACATCATGATGTAAATCAACACAACAAATCAACGTCCAGAAAAAAGAACAAAAGAAGAAGAGATGTTTGTTGACAAGAATAACAAATAACTGCCAGAATGTTGATTGTAGCTCATCCATCTTCTGGTGCTTAGTGTCCCCAATCATTAGCTCGTCATCTGCCCCCTGCGATCGCACATCGCTTCCCCGCCAAATGTAGCGTACAGAAGAAGACGGGAGAAGTTTGTCTAAATTGTGAATTGGTTTGTTTCAACTTTGATTACTCTAATTGTTGTCGTTTTAAGTGTTGACCTAGATGCCGTTTTGGCCACTGCCCTCTGTTTTCGTTTCGAGCAGACTATGTAAACCTGGGTCGTTTTGGTGCTCACCTTAAACTCATCACACGTTAATATATACAAATGTAATTTCGAAAAGAAAAAAAGAAGTCGTGAATTAGCTATTTTCGTACAAGTATATGAGCCTAAGACTAAGACCACAGGGCATGCCACAAGAGTTACAGGGACGGGAAGTAGATAAAACAGCTCTACTGCCTCTGCCTCTTTGGTGCTGGGTCCGAACAATTTCCAACCTGCCAAAACAATTAAGCCAGAAATGGACAGATTATGTACTACGAAAGTAAACTAATTCAGCAAACAACATTTGGCGTTGTTTCCTCGTTCTTTCTTTTTAAAAACAAATTTGATAGATGGGCGTCAGGATCGGGGAATTGGGCACATATATGATATGCCACCACCTTACACACCTGTTACACAGGTCTCCCGTATCAAATCTTAATCATGCATGCAGAAGAATGTACTTTTTAATTGTATGTTTTCTTTATCTTTCCCACTTTCTTTTTTACCGAGTCTTTTAACTTATTATTGCTGGGATAACAATTGTGTGGCTCAAATCACATTTCTTTCTTTATTTCCTTCGTTACCTTCCATACCTTTTACTCCCTAAATCCTTGCCAGAAAAATAACTATTCTGGGAATAAATTATTTCATTTTATAAGTTTCACATAATTGACTTCAAAGCAAATTCACAGTCCGGACCCTCAGCCTAACAAATATCCACTACAATCTTCTCTAGAATTCAGCATATATTTTTCATCACAACTTGTTGAATTAATGACCTCACTTAGAGCCACATGGATCTTGTTTTGTAAAAACACACACACAACATGAAGAATCATGATAGTACTTCAAATAAATATAACTTTTCTAATAGTTTTCAACTAAAAGGCCACAAGTTCGTCAGGCTTGAGCTTCTCTCAGTATGTAAGAGGAGTGGAAGAATGATATGCAAGAAATTCTCAAGCACAAATCAGGGTTTGCCCCAATGGTCATAAAAGGAAAGTATGTTATACCATGCTTGACAGTTGCTCATTTATGTAAGTCATTGATCTCAACATAGCTTCAAGTGTGTCTCTGTTCAGCTGAAATTTCACTTCCATTTCTCCTGAAGGAGATTTGATGTAATCTTGAAGCTGCATATTAATGGTATGTGCAACAACTTGGCATTAAAAATGAGGCAACTGAATTTTTTCAGAAACAGGGAACAGTAAAGAGGGTTTATGAATTCTTTGATCAATTATTTTAACTTGGACATATGGTAAATCTAGATTACATAATATCATTTTCATACCTTCAGATTGATGATGGCCACTTTATTAGCTGATGCATACTTGGGATTTTCAATAGTCCAGGTCATTGATTCGAGCCGGGGTATGGAAGGCTGCATGATATAAAGCTAGTTGAAGTGCAAAAACAATGTGAACATCTATTGTATACTGCAATGTATTTTTCTTTTTTTTTTTCTGAAAGATAAAAGATAATTCTATTAATTTAGCAAAAGCTATAAAACAACCATTACAATGAATCATAATATCTGCGACAAAACTAAACTCACTGACCAAAAAGTTGCATTATTCATCAAAGCTATAACACCTCTTGATTAGATATTAAAAGATGACATTTAGAATAAAGTTCAACACATTCTTTTGCTTGCCAGAAGCTGTATGCAGCACAGCTAGTAAGAGGGTATAAATATCATTTAAAGTGGCTTGGTTTTAGTCACAGAAGTCTCAAAAGCGTAAAACACCAAGTCTGGTGTACGCCTTAACATTATGTTGAGTTAAGAGTGACCTACTACTTCATCTTACATCAGAGATATAGCTGTTAGCTCTTTTCATAGTTTGGATTAGAAAATGTCATCCCAGCTGAGATCCAAAAGCTCATAAGCTGTAAAGCCGGCTCATCAGACACTTAGAAAGTTTGCATTTTGGTTGGTATTTAATCTGCATTTAGTATGGAGATAGAATTATGCAAGAAAAAACAAATAATTTAAGCAGTAAAGAACTGATAATTTATGTGCAGATAGTGGCGTTCGAGAAAAAGGCACAAACTGTAAAGAACTGTTAATTTAGAGCAGCATGAAGATCTTTTGATGCCACCCCTCTACTTAATGTTTAGAATTGTCGATCAGAAGAACTATATCAATTTCTGCCCGGGACTGTTATTCTTATTGACTTTCAGCTTGTCAGTAGGAAATATCTCACAAAAACTTGCACGTGCTTTACGGTTAGAAAAGATCATCGTCCTCACCAAGCTATCGGGAGGCTCAACTTCATGTTGAATAAAAAGCGGAACAAATTTTGAGGCAGAAGTATCAGCAGAAATGGCAATGCCACTATTTTGAAACCGGTGATTAGGATCATCTTGACGAGACCAAAGCGAGGTAACGGTGCTGGAAGATGGCGCCGATGTGAAAGATGGTGGCACACTGCTTCTCAACTGGTAAGAGACACTGGTCCTTGGAAATGACTGGTAAACAAGACGGTCATCATTAACCATGTCTTGAGAAAAAAACCAAGCAGATAACAGAAAAAGACACTAGAAAGTTGTATATTTTATTCTTTAATCCTGTAATTGAGGATACCCTCAATGTTTTCTTTGTCTGCTTTATCATGTTCCGTACCAAGCCTATCAATCATTCAACCATCTGAAACGATTACATATAAGCATGATTACTTGTATTCATCAAATTCAAGAGAGGACCTTTTCCCGTATTACTTCCTCCTTCCATTGATTCTGATATTTCTGGAGCAACAATACAAGCACCCTTTGCAGGTCAAGTGACAGATCAGGTGGGAACAACTTCCAGAGATCATCGGCAGTGAAATTCTCGTGCACACATTTTCTTATAAGCAAACGAAGGCAAGCCAAAACCTACAATCAGATTGTCACACATCATCCATCCATTGCAATAAGTACGAACTATGACATAAGCGTGTAGCGAGTGTACAAGTGTGCGGAGGATGAAGGGTACTTACAGGGTCGAGTTCGGGGACATTGAGAAGAGACTGAAAGTGGGATTTGTCGGGTGAACGAAGACCAGTACGCCTGGTTTTCCAGAGAGTAGTAAGCACGTGGTCCAGAGCCTCCTCTTCCTTCACTCCTGATAGCTTGCGTAGATGCTGATACAAAGCTTCACTCTCCGCCTCTTCCATTTCTACCAATTTTAAGCTCAGTTTGCTTCCTCAAACACTTTCCCCGATTACCTTTTTTATAAGGCTAAAAATGGTATTTTATACCTCAACATTTATAACATAATATATAATAGAACCTAATGTGTAAAAGTATTTAAATTAAATCTCAATATCTTCAAAATATTCCCAAAAAATCCAAAATGAATGAAAATTTTGATAATGATAACTTCCACCATGAAGTAGGACTATTTTTTAAAATAAAAAGTGGACTCTACTGTTATATGACAAATGAGACTTACCATGTTAAATGTAAAATAATGGGTCACATTTGAAAGTAGCAAGTGGGACCTATTATATGAAATATATAATTGTGTAGCAAGTGAGACCTACTATATGAAATGTATAATTGTGTACCCACATTATCACGTGACAGTGAGATCTAATGTTTTGAAAATTTTAGTGTTTAATTTGAATATTTAAAACGTTTGAATTCAAGTTGTATTTTATTGCAAAATTTGATATTTAAAATGCAATTTTGGCCCTTTCTATAATACAAAGTTTTGAATAATTGTTATCCAATTTAAAATTTTTAATGGTTAAAGATGTAGCCTACGTGATTTTACTTATATTAAGAAGTATGTTTTAAATTAAAATTATATTTTAAAAATGTTTCCCACAATGTTAAATTTATTTTATTGAATTTTTATCCAATTACTCTAATATAAGTAATAAAATATTAGGTTAACTATAAAAGATCTCAAACTTTACTCAATTTTGCAATTATAAACTTTTAAAAGTAATAATTATATATTCAAACTTTCAATTTTTTTAAAATCTAGTCTGACACTAGTATCTCCGTTAATGTTGCTGACGTGACTAGTTATATAAGACAGAAACCTTAAACACATCTGATTACAGCCATATAAAATTATACAAGTAACAGTTAATTAAATTAATTAATTAAAACAAAGCAAATTGAAGAAACTTAAAAAGGTTAAACCCTAAATTACCCATTTAGATTGTTACCCAGACAAATTGGGATTTCATATTGCACATCTTTTATTCGTCATCTTTCTTTAATTATGTTTGTTGTAGTAAGCGTTTCACACCTTTTCTTCATTCATCTTTGCATGACAAAGTGTCCTTGTACCAACATAGCAGTTAGAAACTGTTGCGTTGTCGTTTGTGTTTATTACAGTAAGTGTTTCACATCATTCTTCGTTGTCTCTTTAGTTGAATATAATTTCGCAATTCTTCTTTGGGTTGTGCTCTAAATGTATTTAACGATGTTAGAATGGTGGGTAACTGACCATATTCATATGCGTAATGTAGATGAGTTTAGAGATGATTCAATTTTTGTCTACAACCATATGCATCTTTAATTTTTCTGTAGAAAGAAATCCTGTCTTTTTAGATATTTAATGATTTTTATGTGTAATTTTTAGCTTTATTAACATGTTATAAACATCTTCTATTCTAACACTCATATATTCCAACTTGGAAATTCCTCCTTCTACTTCTTCTTCAACTGGTAAGCTTTGCAATGCTAACATTAACTACCATCCTCACCAACTTGAAACAGTTATCTTTTGTGTACTTATCTTGATCACAATAATCACACTGACATTTGTCTTTCTTTGACGTAAAAAATTCTTTTTGATGAATGATTTTATGACAATCTGGTTAGTGTATTCATCTTGGTCACTTATCTCATGCCTTCAAAATTTGTTTAAACCTCTCTTTAAGCTTCTACTCTTAATATCATCGAATAATCTTTGTTAATAGTAGCTGAGGAATTATATAATACCATCTGATTTCTCATTTGATCATACTCTTCATACAATTCCATCAAGATAAGTAGTAATCTATTCATATTCTTTACTTTTTCATTATCTTTTATTACTCCACAACTAAAACGTAGTAGAGGATCTAACTCTATCAACTCATCCCATAATCTATCATATATTTCATTCCAAGTTCCTAAGGAGATGTAATATACATGAATACCTCTACCAAATCTTTCAAATTTGAATTTAAAATTCACTATGTTACCATATAATCTACCATTTGTAATCACTTACTCAATCAAATCATACTCGAGCATTTTAAACTTGTCATCAACAAGCCATAATTTTTTTCTAAGTGATATATTTTTATATCTAATCAAATGTGTTGCTACTAGAATGACACATAAAGAATTCTGCAATTGAAGAAAATCAACCTGACTTCTATTTTGAAGCAATCTTTAAGTAGATAACATATTTTTTCAACCGTATTTAAGTCACTAATTAAATATTTGTATGATAATATTGTAACAAGATAAACAAATTTAGGAAGAAATTAAATATATGTAGCTTTCGTTTCTTGTGCACCTGGTATATATTTGACATGGGAAGAGTGTCAAGGTGTCGTTAATGGATTCAAGGATGTTATTTATTGTTTTTTTGATAATGTAGCAAAAGCTTAAATGATATATTCTCAATTTTATTAAGAGAAAGCATTATCTTCATCAGTAAAATAATTTTAATATATATTTATTGTTATATGTGATATTTTAATTGTATTCAATTATAATTAATATTGTAATTTATATATAACTCAAATTTTGAATACTGGTTACCATAATTTTAATGAGAAGATGAAGTTATAGATATCAAATGTTAACCTAATATTGGTCAACATTTTTGTGAATGCGTCAAAAGAAAACTAAGTATTTCAATTATTATTTTTCAATAATTCCATTAGTATAAAATTTTTTAATCAATATTCAAATTGAAGGTGTCTTATAGGTGCTTAGTATTTGTAAACGAGATAAAGGCTTATTTTTGTTAGAAATATTTCAAACGTCTTCTGTGTGTTGAGGTAAGATTCTTGTTCGAAAGAAGTAAGTATATGTAGTAATTTATATGCATAATGCAAATTCATCTTAAGCATAATATTTTAGTTTATATCTTTATTTCGTAGCTCCCATATGAATTTATAGCTTGGGAATCATATGTAAGTAGGACATATATGGAGACATTGTAACAGTTAAAAGAGTAAATGTAACCTTTTTCTTTTTTGCAATTCAAATAGTATGTTGTCTTGAAAGAACAAGGAAACCATTGAGTATGTAAGTAGTATTTGGTCAATTTTAGTTTCTGCCCTATCTTTTTACTGAAAATGCTTTCATATTGGCCTTGTTGGAAATAATATAACAAATTTAACTTATCTGGTTTATCTAGTTCAAAAGTACAAACCTCCACAGTTGTAGTGAAACTCTTAAAAAAGCTTGCTAAATCCACGATACTTTTATGTGGATTAAGAATGTTATGATCAAAAGACACTTTCCTAGTTATATGCAAATTCTTTCTTATAATTAATTGAATTAACTAATTGTACATAATGTATATAAGTAAGATTTAGTGTATACATGACATTTTTAACATCTTCTATTTAGTAAAGAAGCATGTATTATGTTTGTGAGATAATGTCCTCACAAATCTATGGAAAATCTTATTGGTGTTTTGCAGTTCAAGTTTTTTCAATATTTGATATTATGAATAGAGGTGCTTAGGGCGGAAAAATTTCTATTTGCACAGAAGGAGAAACACATTTTAAAATGATATTTTTTTAATTACAGTGAGGGAACAGGGAACTGTAATTTAATAATCATATAAAAATGCAGAATTTATATGATTGAACTATACTTTCTAAGCCTATATTAATATCATAGAAGCCCCTACATTGAAGAAACAATTTTGATCACAATTCAGCATGAATTGGTGGCAAATTTATTTGGCAAAAACTTTTCCAAAAGTGTTGCTTCTGTTCTTCTTCATTTCTATGTTCATATGATTCATATATAAAATTCAAAATGTTCCTCACAACCTCTTTAGCCTTAAGCAACCTATCATTCAACAAGTTTGCATCCATTTAAACCATCAAAACCATTCCAAACTCTTCGATTCCTTCCAATCCTTATAGCACACACCACTATAGATTTCTCATCACATTTGAGATCTTAAATACGTAAGATTATGATCATGTAAGAATCAAATTTTATAATAAACTTAGATTAAACATCAAAATATATTGAAACTAGGCAACCAATTCTATATTGTTGAGCAAGGTACAATTAGCAATTTTACAACATAACACTTATAGAACAAAATCAAACCATGCTTAAAATGTTAAATTAGATCATGTCAAAATCATCAAACAAATGCTAAATAATGCATAACCTAAAGATGGTATCCAAATTCTCAATCATCAACAACTTGATATTTTCTATAAGTAGATTTTTTACCCTCAGTTTGATCCTCCTCCTAGTTTAAGTTGTATTGCCAATTATATTTTGGGAAGCTTGAGTTGATGTTTCATTAGTATTCAGAGGTTCTAGTACTTGACATTGACTTGTACCCATCTATGAAGCATAAAAAATAAAAAATATAAATTATACTGATAAGTGTAAATTGCATCGTATTTTAGGGCATAGTTTGATATGTGTTTAGCCGTTAATTTAATTGTTTAGTATGCATTTAGGTTATAATTGTGTTAGTTTGTTAATTATTTATATTTTAAGTATTTTATGGGTTAGTAGAAGTCTTTGAGCTTAAATATTCTATTTTTTAGGTACCTTGATATGTTTGCTAGTGTTTTAGGATCATCATTGAATAACAGAGGAGTTTTGGAGACATTCGGGCCTAAACAATGGCCCACGATCATGGCTTATCAAGCCACGATTGTTACAGAAGCTTCAAGTTTGGCCCACGATCATGGCTTGCATGCCATAATCATGACAAAAGCTCAAGGAATGGCCTACGATTGTGGCTTACATGCCACGATCATGACAGAAGCCTCTGATATAAGCCACAATCATGGCCTATAGGGTTATGATCGTGGCCTGCGTCGGATAGACACAAACACTCATGAAAATTAAGTTTTGAGGGATTTTTTAGACCTTTTAGACGTTAAAAACCCTAAGGTTACCCAGAACACAAGATGATATAAAAAGAACATAAAAAGAAGAGAAAAAGGGAGCTTTAGCATCAACCACTTCTGGAAAACTTTAAGAGAGAAAGAGGAAAAGGAAGAGAAGAAGGAAGAGGAAGACGAAGTTACCTTGATGTGGTTGCCTCCTATAGTTTATTCCAAATTGTATTTCCTTTTCGTTTCGATTTTATTTACGTATAGAAATGAGATGGATCGTATGATGATAGGATTTGGAATAATGATGATGTTTTAACTCTACTTCGAGATTTTATTTTGATTTAATGTTATCCAAGTTAATTCTGTGTTATTTGAATCGGGTATTGTGATTTGTTGCGATTTTGCATTATTCGGTAATAAACTGAGAGGGTGAATTGAATAAAAAATGATTAAATCAGATTAATGAGAGTTAGGCAATTTAATAGAAATCATAACTAATCATATCGGTAATTGTGTAGAGAGAGATCCTGTGTGAGTTCTGCTAGTTTATTAGAGTGTTTTAGATTTAAGTAGGTTTGTGAGTCTTCTGTTAATTGAGAGATTACAAATTTCACAATCTAATTAGGGTTTATAATTTAGGATTAATGGTTATAACTCAAGAGAGAGTAATTAGCCCTAGGATAGTCGAGAACCGACACCCCGATAACAACTAATTGGCTAGTTTAACATTAATGATAGGTAAAATCTCCTTTCTTATAACTTGGTAAATTCTTTGGTTGATTTCCATTGTGTTTGCCTGTTGCTCACATGTTAATTCCTTTACGTTGAGCTTCTGATTTAATTGGTTGAATTTGATTCTCGTATTTACTTCTATAGCATAGTTTATTTTAAGTTTTATAATTTTCTTAATCTTAAATAACATAAAATTAGATTAGTCCCCCTCTTCATGGGATCGACACCTTTTATACTACATTCGCGACCTATATGCCTGCCTTATTTAAGGGCTTAAAAATTTAAAGTTCAAGCAAGACGATTAAGTTTTTGGCATCATTATCAAAGATACATAGATTAGTTTTATTCTTATAGTCTAAGTTTTTTTCACCATCTTTTATTTTTAAAAAATTGCAGAAAGTTTGAGCGAAAAGTTGAAAACACATTGATTTGGACATCACAAGGTAGCGATGAAGAATCTAGAAAATTAGATATCAAGAAGAGATAAAGAGAACGATCATAGAGGATATATATTATAGGGAGCAAAGGACTTTTAAGGATTTTAGTGAGCCCTAATTTAGTTGGAGAAATCATCATCCTTACATGAACACATACATTTCGAGGTGGCAGAACCACCCAGATTTCTATTGATATAATAATGTAGGTACTCATATGGGACATCAAAACCTATTAGGATTTTGGTAAGATGACTCTAGTTCATGGGATTCCAAATTGGACAAAATCATAGATAATCTAACATACATGGAAGAGACCCAAAAGAGACTAGAAGAGTAATTTGATCAAGTAATAGAAAATATTGCCTCTTCTATTCATAACCTGGAGATTTAAATGAGACAACTTTTCTGTAAATTTTGTAAGAGAAGTGTGGAAGACTCTCTGAGCAATATGTATTACATCAACAAGAGTAAGATGAGCCTATCATACTTAGAAATGGGGAAGAACAAGAAAAACCAGTTGGAAATCAAGCTGAACCCTATCTTGTAGAAGACCAAGAGATGAAGAAAGAGGATCAAGAAAAGTATGACAACCCTCCCTATTATTTCCTAGATCTTGGTATACCATGCTTGACTATTGAAAAAGCTTGGGTAGATGTCTATGAAGAGAACCTCATCATTTAGATTAGTTATGACCAAGTGACATTCAACATGAACGATGTTTTAAAGAATCTAGAGGAGAGCAACTCATTCCGAAAATTTTATGTGTTTGAATCTTTAAAGGAACGAGAGGACGAAGAACAGTTGACAATGGACATCAAGTTTGAAGAAGCTATAGAAGTCTCTGTTCAAGAAGCTAAAGAAGAAGAGGAGATGAGGGTGAATGAGGAAGAACCAAGAAGAGAATAACTCATCCTTTCACTTGGCAAATTGCTAGATTCCATGGAAAAATCAGGGAGTTTTGTTATTCACTATTTTGTTAATAGTTTGCTCAAAAAAGGACATTATTGAACTTAACTGGTTTTCATAATTTTATCAATATTGTCTTTCTAATCATTTTGCAATTTTTAACTTACTTACAGGCTACAAAACTGATGTTGAATGAAAAGGATGGAAGCAAGCCTCTTATAATTGATCCCGGCTAAGTTTCCAGTGATAGAAGGTCAAGCTAATGATGTTAAAAGAAGCTCTACATGGGAGGCAACCCATGGTTTTTAAATTACTAGTTATTTCTTTGATTTTAGATAGTTTGAATTCCATAGTTAGGTTGTTCCATTTCCAAATAAATATCGTGAAAGAGTATGGAATTAGTTTTTGATAAAGATGATTGGGAAGGAAAGTAAAATAAGGTGATAGTGCTAAAAAGAAGTTAGGAAAGGATATCGAGGGGTGTGTATAAGGACGAAAGAAGAAAAAAACAGAAATTGGTGAAATTATTTCAGGCCGTGATCGTGACCTACGGCAGGGTAATTATGTCCACGCAATTTTCATCTGAATATTTTACCATTTTACCCTTCCTTAACTTTTTTACCCACTTTTATTTTAACTTTATCTCTCTAAGTTTAGAACCTCCAAACGCTCTCACTTCTCTCTATCCAACTTCCAAATTTTCACTTTATTCCAACCTTCACCTAGTCACAGTCCATTATGTCGCGCACTAAATAATGGGTGAATCGTAACCAATCATCGGGAAGAAATCATTTGGAGCACCCTTCCTACACAGAGGAGGAAGGTATCTGATTCCAATCCCTTAATGTCAAATAGATAGTAGTCCCAAAATACTTTGATTTTGGTACGGTTGATAGGTTAGAATTGCCAAATAGGGTTAAGAATTTGGCAGAAAGAATTCAATGGAGCAAGTTTATACACTTCCAATATCTTATCTAATAGGACCTCACCCTTGAATTCTTCAATTCCCTTCAGTTGAAATCCATGAACTAAAGAAATGTGGTTTAGATTGTGGGGACAACTTTATGTGTTGAACATTGAAATTATGTGTGATATTTACGATTTTCTTGAATCTTCCATTGTCGATTAGCATAATGACTTATGTGCTTCCCATTATTGGAATGATCTCACTGGGTTGGAGTGGTTCGACACCAATAATGCCCATAATAACATTATATGAAGCCATGAGCACTTGTTACATAAATTAATGTGTCAAATAGTTTTTGGCAAATCAAAAAGCAACAAGTGCTCAACAAAGGAACTTTTTCTATTGTGATGCATGGATCATAGCATCCCAGTGTGCACCTCCATACATGTGTTGAATGCTATTATTGCGACTCTATATAAGAGGAGCAATAATTTATGTATCGGTTACTTGGCTTTTACCATTGCTGAGTACTATAGTATGGATTGTAGTGATATAACCGTCTACCTCCCAAAATTTCTAAATCAGCATCATTTGTGGCGTGTTGAAATCCTAAAGTCCCATAATATGGAACTCTGAGACATCAACCAAAAAACTTATGTGAAGATCAGTGTTAGTCAACTGAGTCTAGCATAGAACCATCTCAACAGGCAGAAGAGGACTCGACTAGTTATGAGTACGAAGGGGAAAAAGACAAAGAAGAACCTGGTTGGATGAAAGTGCTTGATACAATCTCTACCAACACCAAAGCAATTATAGACACATTTGCGGAAAACTCTAGAAGGATGAAGGAAATGACCCGCACACAATAATGTCAAAGTCGGGATATATGCTGGATTCATCGATACTTTGAAGCTCAAGGCATCCAACTGCCACCTCCGACACCATCCCCACCTCCATCATCGTGAGGCTTTGTTTCTAACCCTTTTCTTTTAAATTTAATCTTTAATTTTGTTTAATTTTATTTTATGTTACTTCTTTCCTTGAGTGTTTGTATGTCTCCTTCTTATATTAAGGACAATGTGTTGTTTAAATGTGAGGAGGGATGTGTGTTTTGATTTGAGTGTGAATTTTGCATATTGTTATTTTAGTTTTTTAGGTTGGATATTATGAATTGTGTGAATGTGTCGATCGCTTAGATAGAATGAAATTGATTCAATTTTGAACATAATCTATTAGGTTGTGAAGAGCCACTGGCTCGCAGAACTAGTGATTTGGGTTTATGCTAGTTAATTAGGATTTAGTGTTAGTTTATCACCCTATAAGTTGTACATTCATTCATAATTTTAGGTCTTTTGACTAAGTAGCTTTGCTAGTATTTCTTCATGAATTCAAGTAGATAAAGTAACAAGGTAGGCATTAAAAAAATGTTTGTAAATTTAAAAAAAAAAAACTATTCTGCTGACCTTTAGGTTATGAATAGAGATAGTAGCCAATTGAGAACATGATGTAGCTGAGTAACCAGATTGATACACATCACAAATGTGTGCCTTCACATCAAAAGGCTATAATGACGTTCCAACTAAGAAACTTAATAAAAACATGACTTAGTAGAGTAACTAGATCAACATTTATCACCAATGTTTGCCTCCATGCAAAAGACTAGGTTCATGTCCACAAAAAAGGAAAAAAATGGTTTCTAATAAAACCCACCGAACTTGTAAATAGCTTAACTTTTCATGAAAATGTACTTAAGAGTAGTTACAAAGTTTGAATGACTAGATAATTATTAATGTATGTGTACAATTGAAAGGGGTGAATATACTTGACATTTGGGTCTTAATTAATATGTATATTTAGTCCAGAGCTCTTAGACACGGATTTTATATGTTAATGATTTGGAATAACTTGAATTATTGTGTTTAGAATTAAATTTGTTTCATGAAGTTGAATTCATTGTCTCATTATTGCATTGTGTGCTTGTGATTTGTGTTGATTGTTATTTTATTTGCTTGAGGACAAGCAAATGTTTAAGTGTAGGGATGTTGATAAGTGTAAATTGCATCGTATTTTAGGGCATAGTTTGATATGTGTTTAGTTGTTAATTCAATCATTTAGTATTTGTTTAGGTTATAATTGTGCTAGCTTGTTAATTATTTATGTTTTAATTATTTTATGGGTTAATACAAGTCTTTGACCTTAAATATTATGTTTTTGAGGTATCTTTATGTATTTGCTAGTGTTTCAGGGTCAACCTCGAAGAACGGAGGGATTTGGAGACATTCGGGCTGAAACAACAACCCATGATCGTGACAGAAGCTTCAGGTTTGGCCCACGATCGTGGCCTACATGTTAGGGAATGGGCCACGATCGTGACCTGCATGCCACGATCGTGACAAAAGCCTCAAATGTGATCCACAATCGTGGCTTGCAGGGCCACTGTTGTGGCTTGTGTCAAGCAGACGTGTAGACACTCACGAACGTCAAGTTTTGAGGGATTTTTTGGACTTTTCAGACCCTGAAAAAAATCTTAGGGTTATGCAAAACACAATAGGATATAAAAAGAACATAAAAAGAAGAGAAAATGGGAGCTTTGGCATTAACCACTTTTGGAAAACCTTAAAAGAGAAAAAGGAAGAGGAAGAGAAGAAGGAAGAGGAAGACAAAGTTGGCTCGACGTACTTTTTTGGATTATGAGGTTTTTTTGATGTCACTGCCTCCGATCGTCTATTCCAAATTGTATTTCCTTTTCATTCTGATTTTATTTATGTATAGAATTGAGATGGATAGTATGATGATAGGATTTCGAATAATGATATTCTAAGTCTCCTTCGAGATTTTATTTTGATTTAATGTTATTCGAGTTAATTCTATGTTATTTGAATCAGGTATTGTGATTTATTGCTATCTTGCATAATTCGGTAATAAATTGAGAGGGTGAACTGAATGAAAAATGATTAAATTAGATTAATGAGAGTTAGATGATTTAATAGAAACCATAACTAACCGTATCGATAATTGTACAGAGAGAGATCTCGTGTGAGATCCGATATTTTATTAGAGTGCTTTAGATCTAATTACAGTTGTGAGTCTTTTGTTAATTAAGAGATTACAAATTTCATAATCCAATTAGGGTTTATAATTTATGGTTAATGGTTATAAATCGAGAGAGAGTAATCAGCCCTAAGATCGTCTAAAACAGACACCCCAATAACACATAATTGGCTAGTTTAGTATTAATGATAGGTAAAATCCCCTTTCTCATAATTTGGTAAATTCTTTGGTGGATTTACATTGTGTTTTTTTGTTGCTCACGTGTTAATTCCTTTGTGTTGAACTTCTTATTTAATTGGTTGAATTTTATTCTCGTATTTACTTCCGTGGCATTGTTTATTTTAAGTTTTATAATTTTTTTAGCCTTAGATAGCATAGAATTAGATTAGTCCCCCTCCTCGTGGGATCAACACCTCTTATACTACATTCACGACCCATGCACTTACAGTGTTTGAGGGCTTATAAATTTAAAGCTCGAACGACACAATCAATTAACACCTCCCTTATAATTACATATTAGTAGTGTAAATATGTATTTAAATGACTTACCATAAAATAGGTATTCCCACTAACTTCCTTAAATGTCACTCCATATCCTATAGTTGCCTGTAAATACAAAAGGAATTATATTGTTATATAAGTTAGAGATAAAATAACTTAAAATTAAAAAAATTCACTAGCCATTCTCTTCTCTCTTTTTAAGATAGACGACACAGTATTTAAGTTAGTAGATACTGATTGTATGGGTCTTCGAACAGGACAGCTACCAAAGGCAGGGCTTTCGGTTTTTTCATGTTATCAAAGAGTTGAACAAGAAAAAATAAATGGCAAATACCTGATCGAATTAACTAGGGCTTCAGTTTTGATGGCTTTCCTCTTTTTTGCTACATTATAAATATTAAAGAGAAGCAAAAAACTAATAATACTTTGTGATGAATAAATAGACATTTGTTCTATAACTAAAATGAAGAGAAATAAAAAAATTAATAATAACTACCTTAACAATTTCATATTGCCTCAAAGGTTGACTTTTATTTTTGCATCTTTTTACATTACGACCAATTTTATAAAAATGATGACATCTCATAGCTACTCCAACCTTGCTCAATTTGTTAGGACTTCATGGTTCTTCAGTCTTATCCCTTTTCTTTTCTTTTTGGGTCTTCCAGATACCTTCTTGATTAATAGAGGTAATATTGGCTTGAGATTTTCAGTCTTTAACCAAAATTGAGGATCATTAATGAGTTCCATAGCATACTAATAACTCATCAAATAATAGTTATGCCTGTAACATCGATTGACATAAGCATGGATATCCTCCCTCTGATATGATATATAAGACACAACATGTTTACATAGAGCCCCTGTTAAATCCTATAGCCTACGTTGAAAACTTTGTGCTTGCAAATCAGCAATGAACTTGTCTATAAAATGTGTAACTTTAAATTTCAAATTCCCATTTGTCTTGGGACAATGCCTTCCTTCCCATTTTTTAACCTCTATTTTATTTTTACTCTTGGGCATATACCATCAGTGGATTTAAACATCATATCCCTTTTTTCATGTATTTGAGTCATTAAAGAAACTTGAATGTCTTCTAATATACTGATCAAGCTATTCATAAATGAATCCATTCAGTGTCTCTAAAATATTATTATAAACTATTTTACACTTCGGTCTTGTGATGACAAATTCCTTCACAAAAGTCTTCCGGTTCTTAATTTTGAAATCGTCATAAGCCTTCACTGAAATACTCTTAATAGATACATATTTGACTATATTTATACACCCATAATTGATGTATTTTGCTTGATATTTTGTAGTTTTGTTGTATATTCGGTACTTAATTTACTCCAAGTGCATTTATAGGTTATAATTCCTTTATAGACTAAAGGTTAGAATTCCTTCTTCTGGGATTAACAAAATCGTCTTTTTTCTCTTATATATCCCTAGCTTCTTTAATGTGATCTTGTGACATGTTTTTTGAGATAGCCTAAGTCCTCTAGACCATGTTTGTAACATCTCGTTTCCAGAGAACGGGTCGGACCAGAGAAACGGGTCCAAGTGTGTTACTCAGAGGAATTAAAATAGCACATCTCATGCTCATGCATCTGTGAACAGTGATAGGTGCATATAAGAATTTATTGTAC
>JAOQML010000006.1:14475974-14495984 GCA_027568935.1 Erythroxylum urbanii | reverse complement strand
GCCACCCTCGCGGGGCACGAATTCGGGTATCACTGTCGATATCGGGTTCGGGTCCGGCGGGAGTTGGGGTGTTACAATGTTATTTTTCTGCACTTATATCCCGTGTATTCTCCTTAATATTCTCCATAGTTGCTTACTGAAATTATTGCCAATCATTTTTTATTCCTTACTTAATTTTTGATTGTGTTTCTCTTATGCATTATTACTTACCTCTTCCTTCTTATCCTTTCCATATTCTTTTGAGGTTATTTATTGAATTATCATATTTTGAACACTCTTCCTGTTAGCTTCCATATCCTTTTGATTGATGCCTGAGGCTTCCATACATATATACACTCATAAAACTTCTCCAAACTCCATACTATCATTGAGTCTCATTATAAAGATCTTATTTGACAAATCCTTTGTAGCTTCCATGAGAACATATAAATACACTTCTAAATAGTAACATTAATGGATATAATATCTTCAATTACTAACCTAAGTATCCAATTTTGTAGGATTAAGGATTTGTTTTGTATGTTTCCTGGTCTAGTTTCTATCACCTTCATGGTGGCCTCACTGTTGGAGAATCTAAAAAGAAGATATCCTCTTTGTTCACCAATACCTCAAAAGTCCATATCCTGTGGCTTCATTGTAGGTTATGATACTCTTGTATCCATAAAGTAGCCAATGATTATAGCTTTTGATATGGTAGCTCCTTCTTTAGAATCTCAATAGGAGGAGATATAGTTTCCTTTTAACTGCTCTTTTGGTTGAGAGTAATGAAGTTTGCTTCTACATTTTATTCTCCTATTACCTACGTCTATTAGGAAGTTTGTCTTATTGTTTAATTAGCTCTTGAGTGTCACTCAAGTGTGGATTACTTTTTGTTTGTTGTGTTTTCATATTTTAGGTTTAAGGGACTTGTTTTGGGTTGGGTGTCTTGGTAGTGAGTGTTTATAGACATGGTGAAAACGTATCAGGATTAGTGTTTAGTAAGGATATGAGGGTTTGATACAACAATAAGAGGTGTATTACGTTTTGTATTTTAGACAAACGTAAATCTTTAGAAACTTAGAGAGAGGCAGGAGCCTCTCTTAAAGAGGATAAGCTTTAGATGCTTTTGGAAGTGTGATAAACTTATATGAATTTTAAGATTAAGTATACCATATATACTAATAACTCTCACATTTGTCAAACCTAATTATGTACTATAATCTTTAAAAGTTAAACCTTTCAAAAGGAGAGATATTTCTAGCTTTTAATATTAAATCAAACTCTTAAAAATGATCAAGTTAATTATCTAAATATATTCTTTAATAACTATATATGAAATAATTTAATGGCTTAGTCCATTTCAAAACTTGATGGACCTAAATTGAAGATGATGTAGTTTTCTTACAAACAAATATTTGTTTGTCAAAAATAAAAAATTATTAATTTAATTAGCTATAAATTTCAATATCATTTTAATTAGGACATAATCTATTTAATTTAAGCTCTATTTTCTTTGCAATTCAAAAGTATGAAAGCATCGAGATGAAATAATTCATTCAAAAGTCTTATATTTTTATTAATAATTATACTTTTTTAGAATATATTTTAATGATTTAATTAAAGTAACTTAGTTCCTACCTCATTATAACAAATATTTAACTATTGCAAGAAAATTTGAGTATGGAATTATTATTGTTTGCGTAATAGAGAATTATAATTACTGAGAATAAGAATATTCTTTAGAAGACAAATATTGGAAAATTTGTTCTTATATCAACTATATAAATAAAATCTAAGGTTAAAAGTGATAGTGAATAAAAAACTCTTTTTTCTCTCTACATTTTCTTTGATTTTGCTTTTCATTAGTTGTTTTCTTTCTACTTACCATGATTCTTGGGGCTAAGTTATAGTCTTTACATTTTTTTCTTCGAGTTTTTCCTTTTTTTAGTATTTAAAAGCCTCTTAAGATCCAATGGTGTACAATATGCTTGCCTAAGGAATATTAATACCTTGGAATCACATCTACAACCAATATGGCTAAAGCATTAATGACGTGGAGAATTTGTCTGGAGAAAGAAAGTCTTTGGATGACATGGATCTATATGGTTCATATCAAACAATAGAGCATATAGACCATTCAGTGTAAACCAACTAAATCCTATACATTTCAATAAGTATTGAATACTAGACAACTTATGCAACCTCATGTCAAGAATTTTATAGGAAATGGACGCAATATAAAATTATGTTATGACAATTGGCTTCCATTGGGGCCATTATATCTAACTTCGTACTTCCATAACCTAAAAGGTTTTGTACCTCATAAAAAAGGTTCTTATATCCTCATAAAAAATATCCAAGTTACTAACTTGATCAAATCCAACCTAACTCTATACAATAGGAGCTACAGGAGTCTAAACTATTCTCAACTGATTTATGTAAAAGGCTACTATTGGGATCCTTAGATAAGTTCCAATATCACAAATTCAAAATGGACTTAAAAATTACACCAACTCATTCCTTTATATTATGGTCAATAACACAACAGAGGCTAGGAACAAGATACAAGTTGAAATTTTAGGTGTCTAATTTGAAATGTGCACTGTGTGGAGATACAATGGAGACATTAGACCACCTGTTATTTAAATATGCTCCAATTAACCAACTTTGGGGACAATTTCATTTAACTTTTATCTTGAAGGAGAACAACTAGATATGGATACACACACTAGATGGGCAACCAAGGTGAAATGCAAGTTGAAAGGAAACCACAAGTTATTTAAAGCTAGTTTTGTCATGTTATTTCACTATATACAGAGAATGAGGAATGCCAAATTTTTTAAGGATGCTAAAGATGTCTTAAAATACAACTTGCATGGGTATACGACCAAAATAAGACTAATTTATCTGACAATCTCCTATAAAGACTCCATCATAATATGGTTGATTTATTTTCCTCAAATGGAATATGAATACTCTTATCTTTCTTATTTCATCCAAATATCTTATCTTGCTTAGTATATCCAAATAATTTAATTAAGTTATGTTTTTATTAAACATGAATTTAAAAATCTAATTGCTAACTTATTATAGTTGCTATGCTAATTACCTAAATTTGAGTATGCATTTCCACTGACTGTATTTAAGCGATTACATATACTATATGAAAACCTTAAGTGTTATCATAAAATGGTTATTAGGATTGATTTCTATAATATCAAGAAAATGTTGTAACCTATCAATTTACATGAAATTCATATTCAACCTTAACATCCATTCAATGCCTACAAGAGACGTCAATGATGGAGGAAACTTTTGGTACTTTTTTGACAATTAATGTATAATACAATGAAATGTATTGATTTCAATGGCTATAAAAGATTTGATTATTGGTTATAAGGTAGGTGGATACTTGATAATGTTTGATGGATTTTGATATACGAAATCATCAACATCAATAATAGCAAGCGTGCAACAACGTTTCTATGCAAATTGCAAATATAAACTCTAAACACCTTTGCAGACTTCTTGGATGGCAAAAAAAACCAAGAAGAATGTTATTGGGATGTCTAAATATAGTGTAAATTCTATGAATAGTTTAATTAATCTGAAGAAGGATTGTACTAAATGATGAGTATTTATCTTATTATTTGTTTTTTGAAAATTAACAATTTTCCATTGACGAATTAGAGATATACATATAGATTAATCACCATTTGACCATGATCATTAAAATTTTGATTAATGGGGGCAAAGGAAGTTAACGTGACACAAGATTAGTTTGGGATCAAGAAATTAACACCACTAGACTCCACTAAAGACATACTAAAGAAATAATCACATTGACCAAGCTATTCGATGAACATGTGGAAGACTCCACTGAAGACATGCATCTTCTACACACTTCAAACAAATCACTCTTCACCAGGGTTGCTGCTCGCCAAAGAACCAAAGCTTCAACCAAGAATTGCCATCTAGCAAAAGACGATTGGAGTCTTCATACACTACCCCAACCTTAACCTTATACTTGCAAGGTAATTTAAATGTGCATTTGCATTTTCCTAATTAATGATGCTTACACCTTAATATCGAGAGATTGATGAATATTATAAGTTTTTGAGTAGTTTAACAATAAATTTACTCTAAGAAAGATGTCATAAATTAGTTAAGATAGAAGAATATGTTAATGGCTTGTAATGAAAAAAAGGGAGATGTTAGTAAACTTAGTTAAATATGGGATTTGATGAGATCATCTTAGATTATGTCTAACGTTATCATTAATATTTGTATGTACGAACAATATGGATGAGACGAATTGTACCTTTATCACATTAAATGTTAAATTATGTATTACATTTATAACAATACTATTAAATTACTTATTAAATTTATGGTATTAAGTATTAAATGAATAAGTTATATCTTTATTTAATGCACATATCTATATACAAACAGTAGTACTTTTATTTATTTTTTATAACATTGTCTAAAAAATGTTCAATCTAATACTACACATGGTCCATCATAAACATAGTTAACAAATTCAAAAGATCAACAAAATTGCATACAGGATTGCATAAAAAGGTCATCAAATGTGTTTTAAAAGTCATCAATCATCAATACATAAAAAGGTTACAATTACATACATATAAGTTAGTCTAAAATCTCATCCAAATATATAAGTGATATTGATTAGCTATCCATAATACATAGGACCACATTTTAAAAAGTTCCATATGAGTTATCAAAGTAGTCCACATAAGCTATCCATAAATGCATAAGATCATAATCTATATACATCTTTTTTATTCTTATTTTTTTGGCTAGTCTGGGTTCTTCTTGTGCTCTTAATCTTATTGAGATGTTAGATCTTCCAACATAATTTTGACTACCTTCCTCTTTGTTATAGTCTCTTGAGTAGGTTCTTTTCCTTACTTTGTGATGCATTTAGTATAACGTGTTCTTAAGAAGACATTCACATTTAACCTTATATAAAAGAAATAAGATATTGTCATTTCTACATACCGTTATTATTCTTTCTTCAAAATGAACTAAATAAGCTTACCATCATTTAGATCATGGCATATGACCTAGGGATTAGCATTGTACACGTTTTGAAATTCTGCCCAACTTTTTTACACTTCTTGTAGGTGATATATTCTCTTATTCATGTTAAAATAGTACCTTTCTTACATTTACTAGCTTCCATAATCTCTCTTTCTTCGACCTTTTGGCTCTTTTATTATAAGTAGGAGTATTGATCTTCTGTATAGGTTCTTTCCTAAGTATTAGCCAAAACTTTTTTCCTATTATTAAGTTTATTCTCTTCCAATAAAAACTTATACATTCCTCCTTTATTTTGTACACATGCATATAATCCATAATATCTCTCTCTAAAATGATAATTAAAATGACATAACTACAAAGGATCATAGTTAATTCACATCTCCCACATATGCAATCATTTTTTCTAAAGTTCACTACATTATTGTCCCTCAAGAATATGAATGGTTCTCATAAGACTTTCTATTGGAAAATACTAAGAGTAGAAAGAGAAAAAAGCGCTCACTACAAGGAGATTCTTAAGAGATTGGGGAGTGTATTAAATATATATTCAAGACTTGCATGTAGGCCTCATAGCAAGCTTTGAATTTGAACATCATCTGATTAACTAGATTGAAGTCAAAGCATAATCAGAAAGGGCACCGCGTCTGGATGGGCGAGTGGAATGGACGAGCAAATGGTGTCATGCCATGGAGTGGGGAATATCCCTTATCTTATGTAAGACAACTAAATGCACCTCATTCATATATTAATTTCAATTTTTAGTCAACTATAAAAATGAGTTAAGTTATTAGTATCATTTCAGTAAATAGGTATCGAATTTAAATAATGTCATACCTATGAAATAAGCCAAATAATTAGTAGCCTCCTTTTCAATTTTTCTCCAGCTTTGACATGATATTAGGACATATTTTGATGTTATATGTAGTCTTTTGTTACTTCTTCTGATGGAATCTCTTAATAATAACTTGTCTCATCGCTTGTAAGCAAGTAAAAATTGGTTTGTCCCTTACATTTCTTAAGTTTGGATAAGACACTCTAATGTCTTTTTTGACAACAAATCACTTCACATCTTCTATCAAAGGGATGTTCACATCATCCCTTTTTGGGAATATTTACCAATTAATTATGTGCATCCTTCATGATATCTATCATACTCATTTTTCTTTCATACCGTTATCGAGTATAATCTGAATCTATACTCTACATCTGATCTTTATAAATGGTAGTTAGTTTATATTTGTTTTATAAATTAGCCCGTAAATGCCTAAAGCAACAATGATGTTTAAAATATTTGTACTCATGCTTAAATAATTCATGTATCCTCTTAACTTCTCATATTATGTCTCTTCATCTCCAAATATAAAATTTAAGCCATGCTTTTTATATTTATATGCTTTAATGTCTGAAATCTCTTGCTAATAATCTCATAATAACTCCCTTTAATCCTAAAATATGTCAGTTTGGATTATCCCTAAAGTGTACCAAATACTTGTTAGCAATTCACTAGTAATCAACTTTCATACTATCAAATGTTCTCCCATAGGAATAAGAGTTCTAGAATTTCTTGATATGAAAAACATGCCCATCTTGTGTAAGGCTTGTGTTTATTCTCCAACCACATTTCTTTTTACACTCTATATTAACTCTTGACTTTTCATTATATATATATGGATACTCTTGTTCTTTAAATTCTTTTTAAACATTTTCACATAATCAAAAATTATTCCTTACTTTAAAACAACTATCCAATCATTGATACTAGAAGAGCTAAAGTGATGATATTTAGATTTTTTCTTCTTCTAATCTTCTGAAATTCCTTCTGGCCTTTCAATTTGTTCACCATCAACTTTAATATCATTATCTCTTAAGTCAATATTCTATATATATATATAAATATAATTAGAAATTTATTCATTTTAAATATCCTACATCACTTAAATAAGTTGATTGGCTTTCATTATTTGATAAGTAATCTAAATCATTTGATGTTTTAGGTTGTCACATTAGCTTCTTCAAAGCCTACCTCCCCATCATCATCGTCAATTACCTTAATCGAAATATTTACTACAAGTTCATTAAGTGTGCATAATTTGTAATACTTCTTTCTATCCATACGGACCTCTACTATTTTCATATTTCTTTCTTCAATTACTCCTATTAAGTTCCTCACAACATTATCATTCTAAAGTAGCTTCAAATCATCTTTAGGTAGCTCATGTGAGAATCTATAGGTAAAATCTCATGTTTCTCTATACTCTAACCTCTCAGTATTACACAAGAAATCGGCCAATATAATCTCATCTACCATATAACTAAAACAATCTTTCTCTCCACCTTCATATGTCATTTCTAGTTTGAATTTGTAGCATCTTTCATACAAGCACTAAAACCTAATTCTTTGGCCTCCCTCAAGCAAAACCTCCAACAGAAAGAAAATATATTCAGATCCTATATAGCAAAGCAATACGGGCCCAAAGCAATATAGTAAAGTAAGATTCAAACCCTATGTAAGTAAGTTCTCAATTGAGTGCATGCCTATTACATCCTTATATTCTAAGTCGACAATTCATAATCAACTAAAGTAGTCCAAAGAGAAAGATAAGACAGATTGGGATTACTGTGTGATCAAAACGATGTAATTGTACTATTTATAGAAATAATTAGGTATACTAACTATATTACTAGATAATCTTAAAACGTAGGTACAAACCACTGATATTGGCTCTTTGATCAAGTTGATTGTTTTCCATAAAATTAGCATATAATTAAACCTAACTATACCTAGTTGGCATACCTACAAAAGGAGCTCGCTTGTCTTTGATGCACCAAAATAAAATGAATGTAGCCGACACTTGGTCCGTTTATAATTCAATAAAACGAGAAACTTTTGAGTTTTTGTTAGATATGATACCTGTCACGGGCCTTCTTCCTTTAATTTCTAAGTATGCTGACTTAGTTGAAGAAGCGAAATACTTTTTATTTTTGTTTTGTCGATCAGAAAGTTAAAAAAATCCAGGAGCTCCCTCCGCATTTTTAGCACCAAAACTTGAGGATTCAAAACATGCACAAGACCTCATATTCTCAAGCTACAATCTGTAACCTCATTTCATACTAAACATGTTATTACTGTGGAGGCAGAGGACTGAAAGCAAACAACCCTGACAGTTTCCTCCATTGAATTACTAACCAAAATATCCTCCTAAATGTTGTTCAACGAGAAGCACTCCAGGGACTGCATCTAAAAACAAATAAATCCCTTTCTAAAGACTATGTCAGCCCTGCCAACTGCAGGCTTCTCCGTCCTCTTTGTCATCCTATTTTTCTTGTGCACCATCGGAGTTCCCATCAAGTTCTTTTGGACCTAAGAACCAGCGATTCAGACGTTCCGATGCTTTGTTTACCTACACGGAAATTGCAGTTGCTTATCACAATGAATAAGAGCTTCTGAATGGAAAATGGGATTATAACATTGATAAAAGCAAATGCCTATTAATCGTCATACTGACCTGTTCATTCCAATCAGTCCTCCATATAAGGTAGGAGAGGATAAGTGATTGCATCACCACACCACTAAGCAATCCAATCCACAGACCCTGTCAGTACATATAAGCAAGGAATGTTTCGGTGGCTTCTAATGCTCAATCTCATAGAGACATTAACCTTTTCATGAAAATTTCCCAATAATATCCTACCTTGACTTGAAGATGAAACAAATATCCAAGAATAACTCCAATAGGAACGCCAATAACGTAATAGCATCCCAAATTGACATATGCAACCATAGTTTGCAGACCAGCACCTACAGCAACACCTGTGAAAATAATTAAACCATCAGAATTTGATCTATTGACATGACTGCAAGAAACTTTTTTAGAGGTTGGAAGTCCAATCTACTCAACTTACCTCATCGCTGCTGATTAATCATTGATTGATAAAAATTAGGACTTTTGGAAGGAATCATAAAATCGCTTCAAATAAGTAGTAAACAAATAAACATGTTTGTTTGAAGCCATCTTAGTATATTTGTATGAATATTCTACCATTAAACACTTTTCAGTTGGGATTTCGAAGTAAGGAGAAAAGAAAAATCACACAATGCTACTTTCATATCATAGAACAACACTTGCCTGAGAGTACTGGTTGAATGCTGTTGAATAAGATTGAGAAGGCAAGTAGAACAGAAAGATCCGACACTGAATCCGCAATTTCTTCACTGTCAGTAAATAGGGATGCAATTTGTCGACCGAAGATTAAACACAGAATGAAGAAGAAAACTCCAATGCATATTGAGATAGCGAGGATGACTTTGATGGAAAATTTGGTAGCTTTTGCATCTCCCCTTCCAAGTTCATTTGATACCCGTACACTGCAGAATATACCATAAATCAAGTTATACTAGTGTGCATTCTATTTAGAGATTTGATTAATTAAAAGTTTTATAGGATGTAGTAAGAAGGAAGACAGATGCTTTAAACCCAAACCTAGCAGCTCCTAAGAGGCCGAGACAGATCATGAATTCCCATGAACTAACATTGAGACTGCAAGCAAACAATCGCCCTCTATGTTAGGTAGAATACGATATGCAGGAAATAGAATGAATTGAACCATATAAGAAATCCTTACCAGATTGAAAATGCAGATATCTGAGTAGTTGCATTCTTCATATATCCAGCCAGTAAAACTAAAATAGAAGTGTACCACAATTCCAAACTGTTGAAGATAAAAGGAATTATCATTGGGATGCAATTTCTAGATAACTTTCTCTGTAAAGCCACGGAAAAAAATTCTCAATATGTAGAGAAAAGAAGAGCAGCAAAGAGGTGGTTATTCATCAATACACACAATTTAGAGTTCCATGAAACTTGGATTCTCAAAAAATGTCAGATAAGCACAAAAACTAGTTTACCAGATCATCACACCGGATGATATTGAGAGCTTTATTACTGGAAGGATGTCACTGAAGGCAGCTGTAGTAAATCCTTTCCATGTATCAGGACACCAACCTCCAAAGATATACACAAACTCTCCCATAACCATTAACCAACTAGATATGTTCATTGCCCCAATGGCACCACCCACTCCTAAGTTAAACTTGATCACCATAATCCAGGACAAAAGGAGATGAAACAAGAAGGAGATAGCCGAAAGCCATCCAACAATGCTGTTTCTCATTTGCGACTGTAAGTACATTTGGATGGTTAAGCTAAAAACGAAATAGTAGATGAAGGGAATGAACCATAATGAGATTGGTCCAGCCTCTTCTGCTATAGCCTCCTGCTGACCAATTAGTTTCAAAATTGGTGTTGCAAAAATAAACAAAGGGAGCAATATTGTTGCAGAAATACCATCAACAATCCATGATCTCTGCAGGTAAATGCCCATCATGTGATATTGTCCAGCGCCATACGCTTGCCCACACAAAGTTTCCGTAGCACTTGACATGCCAATCTTAAGAAAAAGGAAAGATACGTCAAACTTTTGCTCGGATGCTTACTTGGCGATAGTTATCATTTCTACACATACATACACAAATTCATGAAGCAATTTGAATTTCTTTAAGAGGCGAAATTCTCCAGTCTATTTTGTAGGTGACTTCACAATTGCGGGCAGAAAGACTATGTGAAAAACAAATAAAGCATCATTGACTCCACCCAATCAACAAGGACTTACCAATATGCCATTGACAAAACGCAGAAAGATAGTTTGTTCAAGAGCATATGCAGCAAGCGGCAAGACGCCAATGTGTCCCATAAACAACTGTGTCACCACAATAACTCCAAATGAAGTCACCCTAGCCACAATTCCCGGGAATGCAATGCTCCAAATCTTCTTAGATTCCATCCAAATCCTCTTTTTCAAGTTAACATCTTCTTTTCTCTCAAGAAGTCCTTCTTGAATTGAGTTATCCATGATATTCTGCAAAACCGCATGCAATAATAACCGTTGATGTCATGGATAGAATCACTAGAAAAATAATTTAAATGAGAAGCACTTAACCTTCAGTTCAGTCAAATCATGTCATCTGATGACAAGGAGCCATTAATTGGTAAACTGAAATTGTCGTGTCCTAAGTATTACGCCTACTGGCTACTGGTGAAACTTTAAGTGACACACACAGAAGTGGTTGGATACTTTTGAAGATATTAAGTGCACTTGTGAGGCAACTATCTACGCTTACAACCTCTTTTCCCCTTCCAAATTTAAGTCTTTTCTATGATTTAAATTTTCGTTCTAGAACCTCAAACGATGTTCTGTGAAGAGTGAATGTTGCGTCACATTATTTGAGGGTACATATTCTAGTCAGGTTTCGCACGTGTCATGTCACCAAATATTGAGTTCTTTATTACTTTTTATTACAAGAAGACAGTGGACTGTGAGCAGAAAAGAAAAGAAAAGCTAGCTAACCAACGCTCAACTCAGACCAGAGGGAATGAACAAATAATTGACAGGTAGTTGAATTAAGTACTCTTATGTGAAAGGGAGAAATGCCTGTTGCTTCGAAAGGAACCGAAAAAAAAAAACATTTGAACTGAGACAAAACGCAAGCTCCTTTAATGGCTTTCTTGAAGGGTTGTTTGCATTGAATTCAAACACGTGAGATTCATTGATTTCCATGAGAAGTGACATAAGCATCATTTTTGTTGTTGTTGATGCAGCTTATGATAATATTCTAGTTGCTCTATTTAAGGGTAGTTCATATAGAACAATCACATTTCAGAAAAAGTTGCTGCATTTAACATGTTATCTAATTGGTTAAGATTTAAAATAAGAAGGAAGGAGTAAACATCTGAGAAAATCGACATACAAATTTTAACTTAAACGATTACGCACTTATATAATATATATATATATGTGTGTGTCTGTGTGTGCGCGTGCATGTGTCCGTTTGCAGAACGCAGATAAAAGTTTAGCGGTAGGATATCGAATGAATGGAACCATCCCTCTTAGACCGTCCAGCTAATTGAGGGCTTAAGTTCAGAGCTAACAAGCGTGTGCTCGATCGATCTTCAACCCATATAGTCGGTGAAGTTTGATAAAGCCACCAACATATACCATGCAAAATATTCCGTTGCAGGATTAAGGAAAACAAGAGAGAATGATAGAGCCTACTAACTAGTGACAGAATGCCAAAAAAAAAAAAGAAGAAAAGAAACTTTTCTGAGACCAAATTCCTTAAATATTGAGTGTGAGCATATTGCAATGGCGAAGGCACAAAGAAACCAACAGGAAAGAAGACAGAGGAAGAGGAATTGAGCATTACTACCATAGGCTTGAAATTTATATGCCACAACCACAACGTTAAAAATCCAACAAGAGAATACAAAAAACATGTCGTCTACAGGTTCCAAAGTAATTAGTGAAGCTCGATAAGTCATAGAAAAGGAAGGAAGAAGAAGAAAACATACACGCTTCACTTCAGCTGCCAAGTGCAAGTTAATTGACTGAGGACTAAACGAAGTGTTATACGAAGCTAAAACTTCACTGAAAAACATTTGTTAACTCTGGGAGAATTTATATACTTGGCTTTACATGCACAAAGACTATAAGAAACAAAAATTAAGTAACAAGAAAAATGAAAAAAGGAACAAAAACAAAAGTAGAGTGAAGAAAGGCGGTTAGCTAGACTAAGACTTGCTGCTGTCCACGAATTCCAGTTTCTCAAAGTTGGGTGAAGTGTATGCACCAAGAGCCACATGATGACTTAATTTTCAACTTGACCCAAACGATTTTCAGTCACTTAATTTGCTGTTCACATTCAAATACGTTTTTATTTTACGTAATTTATTTAACTAATTCTCCGAGTTAGTCCCCAAAAAAATCAGAAATGACTTATAAAATGTTTGTAATTCTTCAACATACAAGATGAAATTAACGTAAACAATAAAATTACTTAAGCAATGATTGGGTTATATCTCTTTATAGTTTGCAAAGACAAATAAATAATGAAACTTGTGATAGTAATGTACTCTGATCTTCGCTTACAGAATGTGATGGGATCAGGAAGAAAGTAAGAGTTTTACCGTATGGTGGTTGATACCAACCTTTCTCAACATTATTAGGAGGATGGATTTATGCTCCCACCATTCATCACATCATTTGCATTTGCATTCAAAAGCCTCTCATATTTTATGAGCTTGACTTAGCTCAATTTATCATATTCTTTAATTTATTTTCTATTAGACAAAGAATATGACCTTGTTTAATTTTACCATTTTATTTAACAACTTTAGTTCATTCAATTTTTCATATTTGCTTTATTTAAAATATTTTGAAATATTTTTACTATTTAATTCTTCCAAAATATTTTCTTATTATCCAAATTTGAAATTTCTTATACTTAAAAAATGCAAAAGGGAAAAGGGGCATCCTTCTATTTTCTTAAAATATGTTAAAAAAATCAACTTCTTAAAATAATTCATACTCTATAAGACTAATTTCGAGAGAGAAGTTAATTCTTGTTACATTATACATGGTTAGCCCTTTGTTTCTCTATTGTAATACGTCTTGCTAATTCTTTCTAGTGTCCATTCAATGTGTTCTTTCCCTCGATTAATTACTCTCTTCATAATCCTTTGCTATAGCTAATCTTTTTGCTTCCTCCATTTCCTTCATTTCCGCTTCAAATCTTCTGCCCATGATAAAAGAGTTTTTATTGTTCCTTCCACTGAAAAGCCCTTTCCTACCTCTCCATTTTCTTTCGTTTCTTGGAACTTTCTTTTCTAAAAAGCTTCCTAGCTCTCTGCCTCTTTCCTTATTTAGACTCTGAATAATGGACCTATCATTAATTAGGAGTGTGTCAAGCATACTCCCATTTGAAAATGTCAATCATGCTAAAGAAATACTTGGGGCAAGTCTATGGTACGTTCAAACTAATCTTTTTTTTTTTTTGCAATTTTAGTTCCTTGGGATATGTATAGAAAGCATCAAGTTCACTAATGTGCCTATATGGACAAATCTACAAGGAGTTTCCTTAGAATACTGGTCAACCAAAGGCCACAATATGTTAACTGGCTTTATAGGAAAGCCAATAAGCATGGATGCCAACACTTCCCAGAGGAGTAAGGTGGGATATGTTAGATCATGAGTACGTATTGATATGGAGAAGGAATTACTAGATTATATCTACATACTAAGGCTTGGAGAGAGAGACACAATATTTAAAGTTGTGGTTAAGGTGGATTACCAATGAAAGTCTTTCCTCAAAGAGTAGGGTAATCAATAAAGAGCCACAAGGAAAGGGTTTATCATAAGGGATTGTTTATAAATTATAGGGCTCAAAAGTATACCTAAAGCTCCTCCTTCCCCAACCTTTAGCACTATTTAAAAATAAACCCTATAGCACAAAAAGGAGAAAAGGATTCAGGGGTTATTGTACCTAGAACATTAACCAATAAGGAGCCGAAAGATTTGGTCAATAAAGAGCCAGAAGATTTGGTTACTGAGAAGTTAGTACCTGAAACCACTAGAAAAAAACTTATTGAAGTTGATAAGATAACTCAGGGTGTTAAACGTATGGAAATAGAAACTCGAAAAACAAATGACCACAAATTTTTCCACTTCAATTAGAGGAATTCAAGGTTGATAACAAAAGAAAATTTGGAGTGAAGAATAGGCTTAAGGGCTTTAGACATCCACAACACACATGTCAATAGTATCCTAGAATGTAAGAGGGATTAAAAACCCCTCTAAACAGAAAATCTTAAAGGATTTCGTTTTGGAGAATAAACTAGTTACAATTGGTATTTTAGAAACCCGAAAAAGCTTTGAAAACCTCACTACAAATGATTTTTTAGGAAAGTAATGGTTAACACATTCTAACCACCAATACCATCACTATGGTAGGGTAGTGGTTGCTTTTTTACAACAAAATAGTTAAAGTGTAGATACTACAAGCTACATACCAACTCATGCATTTAGAGATATTCTACATTTAAGAAATAATTACCGTTCTAGCCATATTTTTGTACGCAACAATTTTTTTTATAAATGAGACCACTTTGGAATAACTGAGGGAGCTCCAACACCAAGTTTAAGGACCTTGGCTAATAGTAGACAATTTTAATAGCACACTTTACTCCTTTAATGAGCTTAAAGAATTTATCAACTAACTTCCAAGAGTATGTGGAGAACCTATATGTCACTTATTTGAAGTTAGAAGGGATCATTTACACTTAAAGCAACAAACATAAGTTGTGGCACATCAAAACTAAGTTGGACAAAGCAATGGTGAATGACGAATTGCTCACTCTCTTCCTAGAGAGTAAAGCAAGGGTTATGAATCCAATCTTGTCATATCATTGATGTGTGTTAAATTCATAAGAAAATAAAACCTAACTCTGAACAATTAAGTTTGTAGCAACAATGAGTAAGGATCGTATCCACATGGAATGTACGTGTAGCTTTTGTAATGAAAGGAATTGATATTTAGGATATGATGTGGGTGGGGGTTTGGTTGGTATCAAATAAAAAAATAAAGCAAAATTGAACTATTAAAAGCAATTTCAATCAAACAGTGAGAAAATGTTAAAATTAATGAATGAGTTTGGAATCCAGTTATTGATTCAATCTCAACCTACACACAAATAAGCACACTTAATCTTCTTGTTGATCTCATACCTCTCTTAAAAACTATTAATTGTAAGTTAACAACAAGCTCTATTAATCCTGATTTTTCCTTAAATTGTGATTAATCAAAATAAGATCTTTAACTAAACCTAGCTATCAAACAACCTAGAACAAGCTCTCTAGATTTAATAAGACAGCTACAATATAAACTAAGAAAATAAATTAATCTAGGCAACAACCACATAAGCTCAGGTTATTTAACCTATGTTATTTTATTCCTACTATTAGTTTACCAAAAATGAATTAAAAATACAACTATTACGTATTGTATTCCATATTCTGCAAAGGGGTTCATACATAATCAATCTATTGAGAACGAGAATGTTAATCATCCATACATGAATACCCAACACAATAAGCAAAGAATAGCATAAACAATCTCTAAAGAGAGAGAGTCAACAATACATAATGAAGAGATGTTTAGATTTGATCCTCAGCTTCAATTTCACCTTAAAATCGGAAGGAAAAAGACTAGCTCTCTATGGGTCTCGAAGAAGAATGTTTTCTGCCTTCTTTTGTGTTCCAAAAAAATTCTTTGGCAACTCACACATCTTTTTATATAAAAAAACTAGGTTTGTGCATTAAACTGTGAATCCTAAGAAAAATGCTACCATCAAATTTATGCACAGTTGTGCATTTTGCAAGTCATGCTAATTCTTCATTTTCTTGTGTTTTCTTGTCCCATCGTCACTCTAATCCATCTCATGCTTGCTCCATGAAGACAAATGAGTGTGAACATTAAGAGAATGACTCAAAGAATGTGCTTTTAACTCATTTTAGTTCTTGTGCTTCTAACTTGTACCTTAAAACAAATGTGAACCCAAATGAGTATCTTAAGCATTTTATAATATTAATCGCTAAGTATTAAGAAGTAAATATATAAACAATCAAGCAAACATCAATCATACACCTTTAATGATACATAATATATTACAGTAATTTAAAAAAATAATTTCGTTTCCACTTTAACAGCTATCTTGTAGAAGTAGAAGGTTATAAGGAGGCGATTAAAAAGGTTGTCTCATAAAACTTTAGCGGTTTCAAAAAATATTTATGTTTAAGGAAGTTGAAGGAAATCAAGAGGAACTTAAATTGTTTAAACACAAAATTGGGAGCATCAACACTTTAAAAGTTGTGAAAGGACAAGGGAGTCACTAATCATGGTGCAAAGGAGCTAGAAAACCAACTTGATATGGAGATACTTCATACAGAAGAAAGACTAGCACTTAATGAGTGTACATCAACATCATCCCACCATAATTCTCCAATTTAATAAATTTCCATAATCTAATGGCCATAAAAAGTGGGCAAAATATTGTAATTCTTTTACAATTCAATCGTAGAAAGAAAAATACTAATAGAATTATTTCTCTTATCAATTAAGAGGGACAAGTGGTTTCCACTTTAAAAGGCTTTAAGGAGTAAGCTTTACATTTTTTAGAAAAGCTTGTTGACACTCTAGCTCTGAATTCCCTATTAATCCCTTTATATCTCTAATAAAACTAGTCAACCATCAGGAAGTGGAAAATATAGTGTTTGAACTCAACTTTATTAAATTCCTGAGACTTGATAGCTTTAATGGTTTTTTTTTACTAAAGGACTATCAAAATAATAGTCATTGATGTTATAATAGAGCTTTTTTTAATAAGGTAAAATTCTAAAGAAAATCGATAAATCTTTTATTTACTTGGTTTTTAAATGCATAAATCTTTCCTCTTTGAATGATATTAGGACTATCTCTTATTGCAATTTCCTATACAAAATCATTTCTAAGATCATTGTTAATATGATGAAATTGGTGCTCAAATCAATTATTAATTATTCACAAAAAGCCTTTGTAGATGACAAAGCTACTAGGGATAATATTCCAGTGAATTAAGAGCTATTCAATGGTTATTCCATGAAAAATGGCCCCAAAAACTATGCCCTTAAAGTTGATTTCTTCAAGGCTTTTGACATATAAGCTAGGAATTCATACTTAATCTCTTAGAGGGTTTTTATTTCCTTTTAAAATTTTGAAATTGGACCAAACTTTACCTTATATCTACCTTTAAAGTGTCCTCACTAATGGAGAGCCAACTCTATTATTCTTAGGAGCTAAAGGCTTGAGGTACAGGGAGATCCAATCTCTCTATACCTTTTCATTTTTATACATGGAGGAACTTACAAGATTAATCAAAGTTAACATCATCTCTAATGCTAACTATAGATTCTATAGAAAGTGTAAGAAGTTTGGTCTATCCTCTCTTTCTTTTAAAGATAACCTTCTCTAATGCTCATATTCCCTTAGTTAACTTGGTAATAGCCACTCTTAAGGTTTTCAAAGAGCTTTCTGGTTTGGAGGATAATATATGAATAAAAGCTACATTTATATTTCAGGAAGTGCTTACTCTAATAAGGATTAGATTTTATGTATCTCTGGGGTTTAGATCATGAATCCACCTTTTAAATATTTAAGAATTCTTATAACTATAAAGAAAATTTAGTTTAGGTACCATATTCCTTTAGTTGAAAATTTAAAAAAGAGTGAAATGTTGATGCAATAAATCCCTCACTGCGATAGGAAGATTCTTGATAATAAAATATGTTCTAATCTCCTTTCAAATGTATTGGTCTTCTCATTTTCTATTGGGCAAAAGTTTTTTAAAGAAATTGAAAAGGTACCTATAGGTTAGAGATAAGAAAGGAAGAATCCTTAGTAAAGTTTTCTAGTAAGGTAAAGAAGGATGATTAGGTGTAACACTTATTAGCACAAGAAATAAAGTCATCTTAAGGAAACAGATATGGAGTATCCTAAATAACAAACCTTCATTATTGGCCAAATGGATTGATACCAATAATTATAAAAAGAAGCTTTTGGTAGTCAAAATATACATTCCGTAGCTCTTGATTTATTAGGGACCTCCTAAAGCTTAAGAATGAACTAGGAGGAAATGTACATATAAAATTGAGGATGAGAAAACAATTTCCTTATTTTATGATAATTTGTCCAAGTCAGAGCCAATTTGCAGTAATCTAATCTTACCTCTTCTTATCGAAAGAATTCCTTTAAACTTCAAAGTTCATTTATGGATCAATCATAATGGTGGTAAGGAATTCCTAACTTCATATAGGCTCATCTACTAGACCACAGTCTTTTCTCTTGGAGATAGGACAAATATATATAGACTGGGCACTACACAAAAGTATACAGTAACTCATCTACTAGGGAAGCCCCAGGGGACAAGGGACCTAAATTGCTTAAATGGAAATTTGTATGGAGCAGGATCTACCTTCTAGGTTTCATTTCTATTGTGGCTCCCAATAAAAATAAAATGCCTACACTAGATAGCTTGAATTACCTAAACATCAATAGCGCGTACGTAATGTGCAAAAGAGGTCTTGAGTCATCTAATCACATTTTCTTAAATTGTAGAGTTTCTTAGGAGATCTAGAACAATGAAATATAAAGAAGCTCACTTTTTTTATGAAAAAACTAGAACATTTAAATTATCTTCAATTTGAGTCTCCTTGTTTGCGGGCACAAAAATTCAAGAACTGAAGGGCAACCATATTAGATGAAATTTCTACGCTTCTTTCTAACCAGATTTGGAGTTCAGTTAGTTGACCTCAAAATTAGAATATTATTGGTAATACTATTCAGCGCTATGAAGTGCATGTGGTAGCTTTACAGACATCGAATATGTAGTGGTTTGAATGATAAATGTTTTACAAACAACTTTATAGTCTACTATAGGAATTCACTTATCTCTTAGATATCCGAGAAGCAAACCACCGTCTGATGCTCATCTACTAAGAGTGAATACAAGGCAATTGCAAATACTGCATATGAACTTGACTTCTCTTGTACCCAAAATGCCATCTTATAGCGTGAAAAAAATTAAAAATCAATTAGGTGTTTCATATTAAACTTGATTTGATTTTGTTGGAGAGCAGGTTGTCTACAAGATGTTACATGTTAGATTTATCTTTATAGCTTATCAAGTGACAGATCTTTTTACCAAGCCTCTATCAATCACTTGATTCACCCTCCTAAGAGACAAGTCACGGTTAATGGAGCTCCATCTATCTGCTTGTGGAGGGTTATGAATAGATAACCATTTGTGGTATGGTCTTTAAATTGTATCATAAAATATTTAGTTATCTTAGTTTTCTCTTAATTTAAATGTATCTCATCATATGTATAAATATGTCATTGTAACTCACATCATTTAATGAAAATTAATCTTGTCTCCAATTATACATTTTGTACGACCATTTGTAACAGAATAACCAAAAATGCAGAGGGTAAAAACTTATTCATTATAACCATGTAGAGAAGTATTTATACAAGTGGTT
>JAOQML010000006.1:14402639-14423321 GCA_027568935.1 Erythroxylum urbanii | reverse complement strand
ACTCTTATATGCACATATCTCACTATTCACTACTGCATGAGCATGAGATGTGGTAATTTACCACATCAGGACCCGTTTCTCTGGTCCGACCCGTTCTCTGGAAACGGGATGTTACATGCATACTGAGGGCATTCTCTAGCCATGTGCCCTTTTTCCCTATAGTTGAAGCAAGCTCTTGTCAATCGGTAGCACTCCCCTCTATGGAGTTTCCTGCAGTGATCACATTTGGGGATGGATGACTTATCTCCTCCTCCCCTTCTGTTGCCTCCAGCCGGTGAGGCCTGTTAAGGAACAGTTCTCAATTGCCTAGGTCTATTTACACCGCTGCTCCTCTCCTTAGACTGCATAGGGGAAAGTCCTGGCACTCCTTTCTGACATAGGAGTACCACCTCCCATCCTGAACTGTTCTCTTCTCTTTCTCTTTCTATTCATTGTACTCTTGATGTTCTCCACATTCTCGACCCTTAGCGTTGCTTCAACCAGCTGCTGGAAATCATAAAAGTTCTACGCCACTACCTTTTCTCTGATGGCTAAATGCAATCCCGATTCAAATCTATGGCACTTAGCCGCCTCCCTCATCATCATCTCAGCTGTATATTTGGACAGCTACATAAACTGGTGCTCATACTTATTCACTGTCATCTCCTTCTGTGTAAGACTCAGGAATTCCCTGTGCTTTTGTTGGATATACACTGTGCTTTTGTTGGATATACACTTCAGACAAATACTTCTTCTTATACACTGCTAAGAAATCTTTCCATGCGAGCACTGATGGTTTCAACTGACTCCCCAGCATGCTCTCCTACCAATGCCAAGCATCTCCCTGTAGAAAGTTTGTAACGTACACAACTTTCTCATCATCCTCACAATCCATCTGATCCAGTATCCTCTCGATCTTTCTTAACTAAGTCTTGGCTTCTTCTAGATCTGTTGTCCTATAAAAATCCACTGCTTTATACTTCCTCAGCTTGTCAAACTGCTTCCCCTTCTTAGTTAGGGTCGGAGCAGAAGTTTGTGGCATCTGGCCCATGGCCTGGACAAATGCCTAATCAAATGCTTGAAACATCCTCAGATCCAATGGCGTAGGCACTTGCTCCTGCGAATGAGGAGACTCCCTCGTCTGTGATCAAACGGGCTCACTATTTTGCCCTACAGAAGCCTCAGCATTTCCTGGGGCTACAGACTCATCAGGACTCTCATCTCTTAGCGGAGAGTCAGGTGCAATTGATCCTTGCAAAACTCCTCGTGTCCTTTTATGAGGTGGCATCTTACTCCTTCAATTAAACCATTAATGATTAGCTTACATTTCATTTTAATCCTATTTCCTACATGTATGCATGATATGCATGTCACTTAATTCAATCAATCAATTTACAATGCAAACAATTTATCACACAGCATAATAATTCATACCACTATACATTCTAAGCCTAGGAAAAACCTAGGCTCTGATACCACAAGATGTTGGACCCCATTTTCGGAGCCCAACATTCCGGAATATCAAAAGATGTGAATGTATTATCTTATAAGGTTATTTCCATAGGATCTCTCTAGCCAAAACTAGTTTAGACATCGGAATCACAAATTAACTTCTTCAGAAAAATTGTATCTCCATGTCCCTAGTTTATTTTGAAACAATAATGGCCTCATTCGGAGCTCTACAGATCAAGATATGATTAAAATACCAAAGTATGTTTAGTAAAACAACCAATTCATGCTCTTTCAGTCGTTTCCCTCACTTTCTCTCCATCAATATTTTTTGAATCAACCCTAATGGATCCCAAAATTTATGGAGAGGTAGAGAAATATGTTAGGAATCTATTAGTTTAATAATCACTTTATTTGGAGATCAGCTGATGAAGTTATCCTAATTATGTCCTCAATCATATTGTACCTATCATGGGACAATTGGCATAACTTTCACTATAGATATAGGCTTAGGGTCTTCTATAGATGCATTCGAAGAGGACTCTGAGATCTTCAACTTTTTTGAAGACTTTAAAGAAAGATTTTGTCATCTAGAGGTTCAAAATTGCTTCGTCTAACACTTCATCTGATGCTTTGTCTGATACCTATGCTTCGTCTAAAAACCATAGCTTTTGCGTCTGAGGTCCAAAATTTCCAAATTTTATATCGTTGGAAAGCTAAGAAAAATATCTAGAACTTTTATGAAGACAACTATGGCTAATTATACCTAAATCGATATAGGTTTTTCCTTGAGTTCATAACATAATTTCTACACCTATGAAAGCTTGCAAAATGCCATATCTCTTCATATCAATTAAACTATTAAGTACTTTTGTTAAATTCGTGAATCTCACCTCAAATGATTAATCCCATACAACCTTTCCAATCTCTAACATGCTATTCTAAAACAAGCAACAACTTTTGCAATCTCAACGAAGAAGAATATGCACATATCCATTCCACTTCCACAAACATCGTACTCAACCTGTAAAATAACATCGTCATACACAACAACAACTCCTCAAATTCTCATTCTCATTACTAAGCAAAGTAAATATTTGAACAAGGTTTACTACATATCAACATACACGTCACTAACTTAAAACAAAATTCCAAGGATGCTCATGTTTGATATGCCTGTAAAGCTATCCAAAATGTTCACTAACTTAGTACAAAAGTCTTTAACTATCTTCGAGTTTCCGATGCCTTAAAAGGATTGTTAATAGTCTCATTCTGCACCTGAGAAGTGTAAAAAGGATGGGTTGAGCTACATGGCTCAGTGGTTAATGAATTTATAGCCATTGGCAATCGACCACAATACAAGCATATGCACATAAATAGCTAGCAATTCAAGCAGTTATCAATTTAGCTCAAAACTCATAACATAATACACAGATTTTATCCATTAAACACAACACTAAAATATATCATACTTGGAAATTCAAAGATGCAATGTACAAACAAATGGCTCGAGAGTTTCGTGTAACAAAATGGAGAAATTGAAGTTTATGCCATGACCAAAACGAGCCCGATTTCTTAGGATCTTGTGGCCTCAAGCGAGCAGTCGAGAGAAGGCTATAGGTCAACGTGCATGTGACTATTGAAACGTCTCTTGCCCAATTACAAACAAATTTTATGCTCAATATAGTCAATCACAAATCCATAATCACAAATTCACAACGATTTAAATTTTAGGCAAAATCAAATGCAAGCAAATCAATATACACACACATAGGCAAGAATTTGCCCAATTACACAATAACTACGAATACATTACCCACCTAAATCCTTTGTAAAATCTAACTCAAGGTTGTCTTTCCTCTTGCTCTTGGGTAGATTCTCTTAGTTTCCTAAAACAACCAAGATTCCATTCAAAACAACATTATAATAAAAATCGTAAACTTCAATAGTCGCAAAAATAATGCAATAAACACAAATTAAGCTCAAACCTAACCTGCCTATAGTCCATCTAGGTTAGAAAACCGAAGACCTAGTTTAGAAACCCTAGGAATCAAAAGGATTCCTTCTTCCTCTTCTTTCAACACAACACCCACTCTCACTCTAATCCCTTCTTTCTCAACATGACCCATTTCTTTAATAAAGCAAGAAGAAAAGATGATTAACTTACCTTAACAAGCTTGATTTCTCTTCTGCCCATGTTTTTTTTCTTTTTCTCTAACTTCTTTCTTTTCTCTTCTCTTATACAACTCTCTCTTCTCTTCTTCTAAATTTTAAGACAACTTTTTATCCTTTGTCTCCCAATTATGCCCTCATCATTTAATACAATATCCATTTACCCCTCCTTTTGTGTTTATTTACTAACTCCTTAAGCTAACTCAATTCTAACATTCCTATATTAATTCTAACTTAATCCTAATCTTTCCATCTAATTCTACTTTCTATTCATGCTTACTAAATTTAATGACCCAATTCTAAGATAAATAAATAAACAAACAATTCGTATTTAAATAAATAAACAAATAAATTGATAATAAATAAATAAATAATTTTTGGGGTCTAACATTAGAAGCATATTATCCCCTATCATCTCACCTCTATAAAAGTTACTTGTAAGGAATTAATTAGGGATGGAAGTATCAACTTTAGCCTTAATGCTAATAACTTGGAAATTTTCTTATAGAAAGTGCTGTAATATGCTATAAGCCTAAAATATTTCGTAGAAGAAAGGTTAGGGATCTTGGAAACTAAGCATAAATGTGTCTAATCTAAAAATTTCAACATCTTAGAGATATAAAAGAGTTCAATCACTACCTTGCTAAGCTACACTCTCAAAATTTCCAAAGCTTTCTAAGAAAGTATGCATTAAACCCATCAATCACTGGGGCTTTGTTAGGGATTATGTAATAGCCCGGACTACCAGCTCATAGATATTGTCCGATTTGGGCCTTGGACCAAGTAAACCCTCACGATTTTGCTCTTCTCGCACACTTGCTCGAGAAAACAAGTCTATAAGGGAGAGACATCCATAGCCTTATAAGGCCTACTTCCTTCCCCTCTCCAATCGATATAGGAATCTAACATTCCACCCCCCTTGGAGGCCCAAAGTGGACAATATCTGTGAGCTGGTGGTCCAAGCCGTTATAAATTAAGCTAAGCACCATCTTTTCATTCTTTTCCATTATAAAAGGTTTTACGAGGGATTCATATTGCTTCTTGGAAAGAGAAATAGGAATTTATGAACTTAAAGATGAGTCAAAAAGGATCTTTTAAAAGGTAAAAGCTCATTTTTTAAAGTCTAGGTAACCTAATCATTTCTAAGTGTAGATATTATATTTGTGTTTCTTATAGTAAAAAGGTATCTATGGAAGAGTTTACTGTTACAATTTTTGCTATCTCTATCAATAGGAACAAGAATCCATAAAACACTTAGTCCTTAATTACAACCATTCAGTAGGCATATAGATGCAAGTAATGCTTTGGTGCAATTAATTTTGTAATGAAAACGTGTAACAAAAATCATCTTATAGGTATACAAGATCAATTATAACTATAATATGAACTTAAAACTACTCTAAATTGTCGTATTAATTGGAATTTTTCAATAAACTCATCAGGATATTGTAAGTTTGGTAACAAACTTGAGGAGCTGAATAAGGAAATTTGTTTTAAGAAGAGCCAACATGATATAAATAAGTCAAGGGATGGTAATAAAGTGAGATTTTTAACAAATGATGATACTTATAGCTTCAACAAATGAAGCGTAAAAGGTGAAGAGCTATGGAATATTAAAGCTACTTATTATGATACACTTTAAGCTACACGACAGTGTTGAATATTTATGCTTTCATAACCAATATTTTTGACCCATTAGGCGAAGAGAAACAACTCATTTTTGTTTCTTTAGAGCACTAATAGTTATTTCTTTAAGATGTGCCCAAAGCTCAGAGGATAATGTTGGTAAACATGCATGCTTATACTTTATTGTTTGAACTTTGGTTTCAAAAACCCCTTGTGGTTATGAAATTATTCTATTATCCTTTAAAAATAATTAGGAAGTAAAAAGATAACAAACTAAAGATAAAGAAAGGTAACGACCATAAGAGAGGATGAAAAAACATGAAAGATAACAATCTATCTAACTAATTAGAAGGAGCTATCAAAAAAAAAAGTGGGAGAGAAAACTATATATATATATATATATATAAAGAGAAAAATCATACTAAGAATAGCAAGACATATGAAAAAATGACCATGAGTAAGAAAAAATAGAAAAAGGAAAGAATCATAAAAATGGTATGCATCTCTATGCGACTTCTCCTCAGTTCATGATCTAAATTTACTTCAACAACTCAAATATATCCATATATGCAAATATATCATGCATATCGAAAACTTATATATATCTACGCATTAATAATAAGATCTCATAAATATTAATGCAATAATAAACATTTCAAGCATAATTTAATGTATCACATTCATATCCATGCATCATTGCATAAGTCCATAAAGATATTAGAGCAAATATATTACAATTATTAAGACCAAGACTATATGAATATTATCTAAATTCCATTAAAAGCACCTAAGAGAGATAATTATCCATTAAGATAGATAATCACCATCATTAAGCATAAAAATATCCATAAAAATGAAAACATCTAGTTATTTGTAGTTATAGAATCCAAAACATAGCATAATTAACTGACTTATATATAGCATTTTCATTAATTTATACTAATCCATTTTTAAGTGTCCTTTTTTATGCAATTTTAGATTCTTAAAATAATAATTGATGTCCTTCATTTTAGAAATTGCAACACAATGGCTTTGATTCCTTAAATAATAATGTACAATGATATCTTGTTTTTTCATTAAAAAAATAAGATTGGTATTTGTCAAAGCAAGGAGCTGCAAATTTAAATTTTGATGAGAACAAAATACAAGTGCAAATAATGACTTTTTTTTGATAAAACAATTATGAAATATATTCTAATCATACACAGATCAATAGCAATCACTTAAATAAAATAAACAATTGGAATATAATTCATTCAAGTGAAAAACAAAACCAAGACTGAGGAATATCAAAACACAACAAGAATATAAACAAAAATCTAATAATCATTGTACTTTTGAATTGGTTTCTATGGTATTTTAAAGTCTCATCATACATAAGTATATCATCATTTTAAGTGATTAAATAAGTAGGAATTAAATTATTTTTTATAAATAAAACCATATTAATTGTTATAACAATATTAAAGATAAACATTAAGAAGTGGCTGAGTTAATTTTTCATTATAAAATTTTATTTTGATATTGAAGTTGTTGGAATTAAGATTTTAGGTATAATGGTTAATCAATATAGGTTAGTAGTTAAACAATGCACGTCAAAGTTGTCAAAAATATCAAAACCTTTTAGCAACACTATTGGTCGACCAATGTGTTATAATAGTTGACCACTGTTCCATTAGGATGCACATTGGTTAAGTAGTGGTCAACTAATATTTTTTTAATTGTAATTGATTCATTTAATTAGAACTAAGGATTACAATGTAAAATCATAACAATGGAAATGGCCTAATAGTCAATTTAAGAATGATGCTAATCACTAAATCATTTTAAAGAGTCTTAGTTATACAATAGATGAAATTTTATCCCACAAGACATTTTCTATTACCAGTGATCTCATCCTGTGAAGAATTTTTCTTTTAGCTTTTTCTGTTGACTTTTGTAGCTCCTATTTAAATTTCAAATTATTCCTCTTCCTCTATATTAGCTGAACGATTGTTCCTATCCCAATAATGAATACCTTTTTATCCCATTGGGAGTTTAGTTTTAGTGTATTGACTCAATTGATGATTTATGATTAGTCTGATGATGGTGGAGAAATACTTAACATATCTAAGTGAGTTAACCATATCCCTTTAGAGTAAAAGCATTTGAAGAATAGATGGTTAAGGCTTTCCGGTGATAGTCTGCATAACACACATATTCAGGTATCTAAATCAAACTTTATCCTATCTTTAAAGTTAAGCTTTTAGAGCACTTCTAGCCATAAGAGGAATGAGATTGATGGTCGAATTAATGAACCCCAAATTAATTTTATCTAGGTAAGTATCTGATCAGAATCCTATAGAAGCGTCCTGTAAGAAGACGTAGTGAATGACTTGATGGAATCCTTTGACCATATTATCTTATTATTCCTATTTTTTTAAGGGGTGCACTCATTTACAAGTTGTATAGAACTTCAAGAGCTATGGAATAGCTAGTGCCACTTTCCATTGACTATCATATGAGCTACTTTAGTTGAGTGGGGAATAATGGATTATAGTATACTGAGGTTGTGTAGTTTGTATAATGGGCTAATAGAGAGCCAACTGTCATACTAAAAACCTATTCCCAAACCATTTCCATTATTATGTTTAACATGATCTAAACATGATCTTGCATTAAGCTTCTAGTTGTTAGGAAAGATATATTGAGCTTTTATCAGGGTTATACTTTAGTCTTGGGATCTCTTTGAAGGAGTTTGAGGAATTTTTTCATAAGGTTAATTGATTTTCTACCTGCTTCATACAACATTAATAAAGCTGCAAAATTTTGAGTTCTTTACAACTATAATGGAACTTAAAACTTGGATTCTTTTTAATGCTATGATTGGTAATTATATGTTGAGTATATCCATTACAATAGTGAAAAGAATGGGGATAGGGGCTTCCTTTTACCTTATCCCCCTTCCTGCCTTGGATTGAAGAAACATTATAGAGTTTCCTTGAGTCTGTTAGCTAATACCTTTGATATCACCTTATAGTCGAAATTGCAACATAAAGTTGGACTTTATTCCTTCAAGGTTTATAAATTATAAACTTCAAGAATCAAGTTTATGTATGTTTGTTTAGCTTAGGAGATATATAATTGGTGTCACAGAATTCCTAGAATGTTTAATAAGTAAGGAGCCAGTGGTGCCCTAAGAGTATTGAAAGATTTTGCATTAAAATAGTTTGGGCCTAGGACTTTGTAAAGGTTGGGTGAGAATAGAGTGGATATGTTCTCTTCAAGTGTAACTCTCCTTGTTATTTCTTTAGTTTGTGAAATTAAGATTGTACCCTTCAAGGCATCTTGAATTTCTTATGGTGTTGAATTAACATTGTAGCTTCTTCCAAAAAAATTTTACATAGTAGCTTTGAGCCATTGATTTCATTTCCTCTTGATCAATAACTATTAAGCCATTTGGACCCTTAAGATACACCATATTTGTTTGTTCCTTTTGTCCCTGATTATATTGTGAAAAAACTTAACTTTCCTATCTCTTTCTTCAACCATTTTATTCTTGACCTTTGCTTAAGCTGTGAGTTATATTCCTTCAGCTTAGTGTAATAATTATGTAATTCCTTCTTTTTCTTTTCCTTCAAGGTTGTATTTAGTGGATACTTATTTAGTTCTGATTGGAATTTCATCAAGGATTCTAATGTTTTCCTTTTTCAAAATTGAAGAGGATCATAGTTATGGCCTAGCATTTGCTTAAAATGAGCTTTTTAGAAGTTTGACAAAATTAATAAATCAATATGCCTGGGTATCTTTCTGTATGCTTTTGATACTATTGGCTATTGCATTCTCCAAATTAGGGTGTTGGAGTAAAGAATTGAAGAATTTAAAGGGGGATCTACTAGTTCCTATATGATTTTCAATGGTAACCTAAATGATGGAATGATCAGATATTAAGCTTGGCCTACAATGTGCATCAAAAATTCAGTATTGAATAAGCATCTTTCAAGTTTGCTCTGTAAAAATCGTTCACCACATTGCTTATTGCTCTATGTGTATAAGGATCCTATAAATCTTAAGTCCACAACCTCAGTTCTAGATTTAATTCAATCAGTTCATAAAACTTCCTATTAGAATAAGTTAGAACTCCATTTTATTCATGTATTGAAATTATACAGTTGTACTCCCGAGCTATTATCTAGGGTGAATCAATTTTAGGTGCCAAATTAAAGAAATCCTTCCATATGTTGTCCTTTAAAAGTCCCAATTCTTTGCGTAAATGTTTTTTGATAACAATCTTGCAATTGGAGTGTCTTATGGTCATCTCACAATGAATATGTTGTTTTGACTAATCTTAGATAATGAAAAGTAGTTAAGATCAAATGCAACTATTTTCCTTCCACCTAGGATTGAAAATGATTTTTGAGCTTAACCTAATCCCGTTTTAAAAAATACAGAGCTTTGCTATATGTGTTTTCTTTTATTTTATTCTTTTACAAGAACAACAAAATGAGGCTTTTTAGCAATGAGGATATCCTTCAACATAGCGCACCACTACCATAGAGTATAATTTCAAATATCCAGTGGACACTCGGGACGATATTCCATGAAAATGGTAGTTTAAAGCAATCATATTCACCTATATGGCATTATAAACAAGTAATAAAAATATCCAAAAAACTCAATTCCTCATTTCATTTATAAAATGAAATACAATGTATCATTTCCTATATAATCCATATATACAATACCAAAAGCTTACTAGAGTCTACTCTTCTTTTTATAAATTATACTGCATGAAAGAGGAATTATACAAAACTCTATCTAACTCTTCAATCTTAGTTGACCAATCTTTGAGCCATTTCTTGAGTCCAAAGTAGTACTAGATTTCTTCTAATTTGTCTTCGAAGCTAAGTCCCCTCTCTCGTACCTGAAAATCAATGTTTGAATTTTGATGAGTTTTATCATCACATATGACATCACTTCACTAATCATCATATTATATCAAATACAATTTTTTTCCTTCACTTATTTCATATTTCTCATTTAGACAGTTCAAATAAATCATTTCAATCATTCAAAACATACATATTAAAATGTATATGCAATGCACATGTGACTCACTTTTAATTGTTACTTTGTTGTGATTAAGTGTCTTTTTAATTATCCCGTATCTGTTGTGGATACTAGGCTCATTGATAACTATCTTGTATTCGTTGTAGATACTGGGCTCATTTTACTAGGGAGCCTGTGGATCTTATACACATTCTAAACTTTAAGCTCTTTTTCACTGGCTACTCTGGTCACTGCTGCCTTTATCTGATCATGCATATCAAGTAGTGAAATGCATCAAAATCACATATATGTAATCAGCCACTTTTGTTCAGTTTACGCATTCACTTTCACATATTCATCAAACCTAAGTCTGACATTTTGAGAATACTTATTTCTTTCTAATTCACATCCAATGAGGCACTTCCAATATGATCTCAGTTATCAAACTCCTCAGACCATCAATTTCCAACATTTTTCACATTCACATAATTATCAATTCAATAATCAAAATGTAGGCAAATACAATTATTCCTAGTGAGAAACATCTAGGTTACACACAGTACGCTCTAGATAGCTATTGTCTTGACATCTTAGCAATATCTAGATGCAGTTATTTGATTTGCTCTTGTATATCATGTAATACACACATTTATACACATTACTAATTTGCACAATCACATAAGTATTCAATCATATAAATATGTATATGTATCATGTATAATGCGTGTTAAATTTGACTATTCTGGGTATAGATCCTTAATTCACATCTTGCTTAATACACATCATTCATCTCTTTTAAATCACATTAACATTCATAAGAACACTTTAATCACCTTATCCATCATTAAAATAGGTTAATTTTAAGCCTCTATGCATTATAGGAAGGTACCTTATCATTAGTTATTTCAAACATCACTTAAAAGACAACATTTTTCTTAATATGCTAGCCCACAATCAAGATGGACCCTCCCATGATCATGACAGAACCCTAAGCAACAGACAACTACTATGGGGACTTTGCCACGATTATGATAGAACCTAATTATCTAAGCCATGATTGTGCACTGAAGGCCACGATCGTGTGCTGTCTTTCTTACTTCATTTTTACGCGAATTCCATAATACAAATAACATTATTAACACTCCAATTCTTCCATAATTCTTGTCCATTTATGCAACTTCATTTTATGCTACCCTAGCAACCATATTAGTAGCATTAAAATCCATAAAAAATCTATTCATTTGAATCATTACCATTTACTTGATCCCTTCCGTAATATATTTAAGACATCTCTTACATAGTTAATCATTTCTACTTTATTCTTCTCTTCATTCTCACCTCAATTATATCTTAATATGAACCATAAAACAATCTATAACTATGGTTTATCATCAATATAAAACAGAGCACAATATCATTATTCTTTATCATACATAAATCCTAATTCTTCTTGTCTAAAGAACATTGCTAAACATCTTTCTTAAACATAAATTTCACCTTCATTATACCCTAAATTCACAACCTATTTCATCTACATAACAACTTATAACTCATGGTTTTCATACTCTCAAAACAGAACACAAACACATATACTCATCCATCAAACTTTTTGCACTCATCATCAACCCAAAATAGGACATACACACATGCATTTATTCATCAACATTTATCACTCATTCATCACCGTTTTTACTATCAATCCATCTAAAAAATCATTCCTATAACATTTCATAATTTATTACTCATCATATACACAAAAATATGACATAAATTTAGTTATTTTGTCATCCACATTACGACATATATTTAACTCCACTATCATGATCATTTCACCTTTAAACTATCATCACTTGTGTTTATATTTAAACAACCATGAAGATTAATATGCTAATTACTTTATTAACTCAAAGCTTCTTCAAAATCACGTAAACCGTAGCTCCACCAACATACACAATCATCATCTTACCAAGGTAGAATAGGTGGGTTCTTTTTGTGATAAAAAGAAGAGATAGCACGGATCTTGAAGTGGCTAAAGTGTACGATGATAGAAACTCAACGTTAACGGTAAGGTTGTGAGAGTGAGAATGTCGTAACTTTGAGAGAATAAAGAAGAATATAACAAAAAATGCATAAAAGTGAAAATGAAAGACAAAAATTTAAGATAGTCTTTCATTAAATGTGAATGTCGTGGGTGAGATATATGGCTATGCAAGTGACACATATCACTTGCCACATATCACTTGCCACATATCTACTACTTGTGGTTCCCACTTAGCCCTTTTAATAACTAGTCCATTTATCCTCCAATTTCTAAACCAATTGTCTCCCAATTTTCTATCACACTTTTCATTAAATCGTTAAGCCATGTGTCAATTATTTCTATTGCCATATATCAACTATTTCTACTACCACGAATCGATTTTTCTTGCCACTTGGCATTTTTCCTAGTCCAAAAATACCCATAATTTTAGAAATCTCCAAAATTTAGTGGAAAATTTATAAATCACTAATTATAGTTTTATCATCCAAAATTCAGGATATAAAATTCACTATTCATATCATAATCATTTAAAATCATTTATACCCTAGAATATGTCAAATGAGTGCATGTATAGTCTTTGTAGTGTGTACAAAAATCAATAATTCACGTGTGTGTATGCTAATGATATGCATGAGCCTAAAATGTATTTCCTAATTTCTCAATGTTATTTATCATATACAAAAATCTAGGTTCTAACCCTTAGTATAGGAAATCGAGATATTACAGTTCTCCCCTCTTTAAGAAATTTCGTCCTTAAAATTCTTACCTGATTGTCCAAATAATGGGGGTATTGATTCCTTATGTGCTGCTTTGTTTCTCATGTAGCTTCTTCACTCGAATGATTCTTCCAAAGGACTTTCACCAAAGGGATTACTCGGTTTCTCAACTGCTTATTTTGATATCCACTATCTTTATCGGTTCCTCTACATATCTCATATTACTAGCAATTTCAACCTCTTGAGCCTATAATACATGTGTCAGATTAGACCGATATCTTCTGAGCATACTTACATTGTGTATCTGAGCCATTTTAGTAGGTAGTGCTAACTTGTAAGCCAATGGTCCAATTCTCTCGATAATCATATGGACCAATATATCTAGGGCTGAGCTTACCCTTTTTTACCAAGCCTCATCACTCCTCACCAAGGCGATACTTTCAGAGAAACTTTGTCTCCTACTTGATACTTCATATCTCTCTGGTGCTAATCCACATAACTCTTCTGTCTATCTTGGGTTGCTTCAATTCTATTCTCGACCAGTTTCACTTTATCAATAGTATCTTGAATTAGTTCTGGGCCTTCAACCATCCTTGGACCCTCTTCATCCCAATATAAAGGCGAACGACACTTTCTACTATATAACGCCTCATACGATGCGATTCTAATACAACTGTTATAGTTATTGTTATGAGCAAACTCAATCAGAGCTACATACTAATTCCATGCTCCTTGGGACCCCAAAACACAAGCTTTGAACATATCCTCAACAGTCCTAATTGTTCTCTCACTCTGTCTATCTTTCTAAACATGAAATGTAGTACTGAAGTTCAACTTCGTACCCATAGCTATCTGTAAGATTTTCCAAAATCTTGAGGTAAAGTTGGGATCCAAATCTGATAAAATGGACATTAGAACCCCAAGTAATCTTACTGCTTCATTCACATACCCTCGGGCTAACTGATCCAATGCCATATCCTCCCTCACAGGTAAGAAATGAGCTGACTTTGTGAATCGGTCTATAATAACCCATATGGCATTGTGTTGCCTTGAAGTCTTCGAGAAACTCATAATAAAATCTAAAATGATTCTCTCCCATTTCTACTACGGAATAGGTAGTGACTGTAACCGTCCAACCGGAGCCTGATGCTTAGTTTTTATCTGTTGGCAAGTTAAACACTTAGCCACATAGTCAGCTACTTGCTTCTTCATCCTTTGTCACCAGAAATGTTGTTTCAGCATATTATACATCTTGGTAGTACCAGGATACATAGCATAAGCAGCTATGTGTGCTTCCTCCAAAATCTCTTTTTCAGATTATCCAATTAGGTACATATAGTCTCTACCTCAACCACAGTGTCCCATCTCTCAATTCAAATTCACTTTCAACTTCTCAATTAACTTCACAATTTCTAGATCTTTGGTTTGAGCTTTTCTAATTCTATCATGCAAAACTGGTCTTAGTTTTAGTGTAGCTAACAATGCTTCATTCTTCCCAAAATTTAACTCAACATTTAATGCTCTAGGTTGTACTAGGTGAGGCAACTTCGATAACTATACTTGAGCCACACTACTATTAAATTTTCTACTTAATGCATCAGCTACCACATTAGCTTTACCCAGATGATACTCAATTGTGCAATCATAGTCTTTAAGTAACTCTATCCATCTCCTTTGTCTCATATTCAACTTTTTTTGACTTAAAAGATACCTCAAACTTTTATGATCAGTGAATATCTGGAATGTCTCTCTACATAGATAATGTCTCTATATTTTTAAAGCAAATACTACTTTAGCAAGGTTTAGATCATGTACTGGGTAATTGAACTCATGAGACCTCAAGTGTCTCAATGCATATGTTATTACTCTACCATACTGCATCAGAACACACCCTAACCCCTAGTGTGACGCATCATCAAACACTATATAACCTCCAGACCCAGATGGACTAGTTAACACTGGTGTTGTAGTTAACTGATGCTTTAGTTCCTCAAAACTCTTCTGACATTCATCAATCCATCTAAAAGGCACATTCTTCCTTAGAAGTTTTGTTAAAGGGGCTGAGATCAGTGAAAACCCCTCGATAAACCTTCGGTAATATCTGGCTAATCTAAAGAAAGTCTAGATCTCAGACACATTCCTTGGACTTTCTCACTTCATTACTGCTTCTATCTTCTTTGGGTCCACTTGTATGCCCTGTCCAGTTACTATATGACTCAAGAACACTACTTAATCAAGCCAAAATTCACACTTACTAAGCTTGGCATACAATTGCGTCCCTCTTATGATCTGTAGGACTAACCTCAAATGTTCAGCATGCTCCTTTCTACTCTTTGAATACATCAAAATGTCATTAATGAACATAATCATGAAACGATCTAAATAAGATTAAAATACCTTATTCATCAAAGCTATAAAAGCAGTTGGGGAATTCGTCAACCTAAATAGCATCTCCAAAAACTTGAAGTGCCCATATCTAGTCATAAATGCACTCTTCAGTACATCAACCTCAGCTATCTTTAATTGATAGTACCCTAATATCAAGTCTAGCTTAGTGAATACTTGGCCTCCCTGTAATTGATCAAGTAAGTCATCAATCCTCGGCAACAGATACTTTTTCTTTACTGTCACATGATTCAGTTGCTTATAGTCAATACACAGACTCAGAGTCCCATTTTTTGTCTTCCCAAACAAAACTAGGGCTCCCCAAGGTGACACATTTGGTCTAATAAAGCCCTTATCCAACAACTCCTACAATTGAGCCTTAAGTTCTTTAAGTTATATAGGTGCTACACTATATGGAGGAATAGATACAGGAGCAGTACCTAGAACTAGGTAAATAACAAACTCTGTGTCCCTATCTGGGGTAAACCAGATAACTATGCATCCAGGAAATCTCTAACAATAAGAATATCCTGTGTTATCTGCTCATTATGAGTATCAACTATGTGGTCCAGATAAGCCTCACATCCACCTCCAATCAGTCTTAATGCACTCATCAAAGAAATCAGTTTGGCTGGCACTGCTTGACTAACACGTCGAAATACTACTCTCAGCTGATTAGGAGATTCAAGTATTACCTCCTTAGTATAACAGTTCATTACAGCCCTTTGAGCAGTGAGCCAATCCATGCCTAAAAGCAGGTCTATCTCACTTAACTGCAATATAATCAGATCAACTTCTAACTCTACTTGATCAACTTGAATTATACACCTTTTAGAGACTTCACCAATTATTATAGTACTACCTTTTGTTGTACTCACCTCTAATCTATATTTCAACATTTCTCTATTATAATACAGCCTAGACGCCAGATGTGGTGTGATAAAAGAATGCGTAGATCCTGGATCTAGCAATCCAAAAGCTTTAAAATTAAAGATATGAAACACACTTGCAATGATATCTGGAGAATTCTAAGCCTCCTATCTGGTCATCGCATATACTCTGGCCTAAGACTGCGGTTGATTACTCTGCCCCTAAGTCCTGACAGTAGGACTCCATGAACTCACTTTGCCTCTACCTCTACCTCTTTGTCTAGATCCACTAGCTCGGCTCTGCTGGACAGTTGTCTTAGTTATCGCTCTTTCTCTCATTCCAGACTGTTCTCTGAAACTACAGGACAGTTTCTGATCTTATGCTCGTAAGACCACAATGAAGGCAAGCTCTTATTAACTTCCAGCATTCCCTACTATGCTTCTTACCGTAACATTCACACTGTTGCATATGTCCAAATACTGGACCTCTACCACTGCCAGACTGTAACCCCGACTGTCTTCATCTAGCTGGTGGTCGAAACGATCTATTCTGGCACTTACTAAACCTTCTACCAGAATTAACCTAAGATTCGCTAGATCTCTTCATTCTAAACTCTTGTTTGTATTCCCCGTGGCCATCTCTTAACAGTTGTTCTATTAGGATCGAGGCTATTCTCAACTCAAAGAAACTACTCAAATTGGTTATAGCTAGCCTTATCCTAATCTCCAAATTCAACCCATCTTCAAACCTTCTACATTTATCCTCCTTAGTTGGTATTAAGGCAGCAGTATACCCAATCAGCTCATTAAACCGTATTTCACACTCTGCTATAGTGAGACTGCCTTGCTTCAGATCTAAAAACTCTTTTATCTTTCTGTCCAAATAAATCTTTTGCATATAGTTCTCCTTGAAGATCTTCAAAAGTTTTACCACTACAATCTATAAGGTCTGGTGGTATTGCCTCGAATAGTCTTCCACCACTGGTAAACTGGACCTTACAATAGTGAGATTGCATAGTAGAAGTTCTCATCAGACTCTCGCAGTCCATCTGATCGAATATTCTTTTAGCTCCCTCTAGCCATCCTTCGACCTCAGCAGGGTCTGTACTTTCGTAAACGTCCACAACTGTTGATGGTAAAACCTATCTACTTGTTTTACGCTTAAAAATAGCAAGTTAATGGGTCGTGACTTGTAGTTAAAAAGAGTGGATATCGATTCCATAAGGATTGATGCTCAGACACTGCGTAGTTTAGACAAAACTTTGTTTAAGAAATGAAATTATTTAATGTAAATAATTTGAAAAATTAAATTAAAATTAAAAGACTAACACAAAATAATTGACAATACCAAAATGCAGAAAAATTGGAATTCAAGAATCTAAAGACTAAAGATTACTTTTTTTCCCTATTTTGTCTCCCTCCTATTTTATTAATTAAATTATGCCTTACCCTAGATTCTGAATGTATTAACTACCCTCTCTCGAGGTGTAACTAATTGTCCCTAATTGAATTTAAGGGAATCAATTAGACGATCTCTTAACCTACCCAATGGCTCTACCGAATCAACTAGTTATTAAACTATCCTATGGGTAATCAATTGAATTCGTCGAGATCTCTCTTCTAACTAATCAATTAACCTGATGATTGTATATCTATAGGCGACCAACTCTCATTGTAAAATCCTACACAATTAATCTTACTCACACTCTCGATTTATTGCAAGAACATAAATAAAATCAACAATCATCAAAGACAACTTCTTTCAATTCAATAAAAAAAGGAGTTTTAACAAAATAGTTCAAAGCAATCCCTAAAACTAAATCAGCCACTCATGGTCTCCATAACATCATTAACATTCAAATAAACCAGTTTACAAAGAATAGAAGAAGTAAAATTGATAGAAAACTGAATAAGGAAACTCCTTCTCTTCTTTACCAAAATCTAGAAACTTTAGTACTGATGTGTTATTTTCTCTAATCTTGATGATGATCCTTGACTTGAATCCTTCCTCAAGGCTCCAAACATGTGTTCTTCACTCAAGGATGGTGTTTTTACATAAGGGTTTCGTTTACCCTTGATGATGGAGGCTTAATTATCGTTTTATAGCCCAAAAATCCTAAGTTTAATGAAGCCCCGCATTATGACTTAGATTATACTTCCCATGATCGTGGAAGTTGGCAACAGATGGAATCCTCTTTTCTTCTCCTCTTTTATCTCTAGTTCAATCTCCAAGTTGCTTCATCTTCCTTCCTACATAAAAAATAGTCAATTCTTACCCTAAATTAACATCGAATATAAAAGAACAACAATGGAAATCAAAATAATGAAAACATACAAAATGAATCATAAACTACAACAATAATCAACAATTATGCAAGAAAACACATGCCAATTACTTAGAAAAACATAGCCTAATGCACAACTATCAAAAACCCCCTGCTTTCTCAATTTATCAAACCTCCTTTCCTTTCTCTCAGGAATTCTCAGAGGCATTCAATAAGGTCGAGGTACAGAAGACTCTCTACTGGCTCCTACAGACTCTAGGTAGCTGATTATCCAACTTGATCATCTATGGCAGATGACCTATAATTGACAATAACCTTGATTACTATTCGAATTTCTCACGATATAACATGTCTAATTGTCTATATATGTCCCTATAGATGCCAAACTATGCTCTGATACCAAAAATGTAACGCATCACTACCATATAGTATAATTCTGAATATCCAGTAGACACTCGGGAAGATATTCCATGAAAGCGGAGGTTTATAGCAATCACATTCACTTATATGGCATCATACATAAGTAACACAAATATCCAAGGAATTACATAAGTAACACAAATATCCAAAAAACTCAATTCCTAATTTATTTTATAAAACATCATACACTGTAGCTTTTCATACATAATCTATATATACAATACTAAAAGCTTATCAGAGTCTACTGTTATTTTTACAAATTATACTATATGAAAAAGGAGTTATACAAAAACTATATCTAACGCTTCAGTCTTAGCTAACTGACCTTTGAGCCATTTCTTGAGTCCAAAATTAGTACTAGATTTCTTCTAATTTGTTTTAGAAGCTAAGTCTCCTCTCTCGTACCTGAAAATTAATGTTGCAATTTTGATGAGTTTTACAAACTCAGCGAGCGAACCATCATCGATGCACTCACTCATATCAAATCACACAAACAGTTCATATTCAAAATTCACAGACAATTTATATCATCACGTAATGTCATCACTTCACTAATCATCATATTGCATCAAATACAAATTTTTTATTAAGTTATTTCATATTTATCATTTAGATAGTTCAAATAAACCAATCATTCAAAACATACATATTAAAATGTATATGCAATGCATATGTGACTCACTTTCAATTGTTACTTTGTTGTGACCGAGTGCCTTTTTAACTATCTCGTATCCATTGTGGGTACCGAATTCATTGATAATTGTCCTGTATTCGTTGTGGATACCAGGCTCATTTTATTAGTGAGCCTGTGGCTCTTATACATAATATGAGCTTTAAGCTCTTTTTCACTGGCTATTCTGGTTACAACTGCCTTTATCTGATCATACATATCATGTAGTGAAATGCATCAAAATCACATATATGTAACCAGTCACTGTTATTCAGTTTACACATTCACTTTCACATTTTCATCGGACTTAAGTCTAGCATTCAACAACTTGATTAAGAACACTTTTTTCTTTCAAATTCACATTCAATGAGGCACTTCCAATACGATCTCAGTTATCAAACTCTTCAGACCATCAATGTCCAGCATTTTTCACATTCACAAAATCATCAATTCAATAATTGAAGTTTAGGCAAATACAATTATCCTTAGTGAGAAACATCTAGGTTACTCACAGTTGCTCTAGAAAGCTATTGCCTTGACATCCCGGCAATGTCTAGATGTGGTCACTCGATTTATGCTTCTATATAATACAATACACACATTTATACAATGTTTTAAAACTGGACCGGTCATTAAACCGGTCAAAGAAAAAGTTTAAGGTTTAAAGATTCAACCGGTAATGAATAGCTATAAAACCAGTATATAATAAATAGAAAGTAAAACTTATAAGTAAAAATAAAATATTTTATTGAAATAAAAAATAAACCAATGTCTATTATTATATAATGAACTAATAATAAATAAAGATGAGTCTAATATAAAACTTAAAATAACAATAAAATTCAAAATTGTATTTCTAAAGGAGGTTGTGTCTCATCATCGTCAAAAGCTTCAAAATCTCCAACGCTATTTAAAGATTCGTAAACTACGAGTTCATCCAAAGTATTTGCTTCAACTTCTTTTATTGCATTAAAATAAATTACAAATTAGTAATGTATGAAATTATCCTCAATTGTAAACTTGTAATACAATATAATTTTAA
>JAOQML010000006.1:14391450-14402539 GCA_027568935.1 Erythroxylum urbanii | reverse complement strand
AGTTGTCGTTTGTGTAAATATTATCTTACAGTTGATATCTATTTCAAAATTATGGCGTATGTGCTTATATTTTTTTTCTTTTTCTTTCTTCTTTCATCTATTCCATCCATTTCATCTAGCCTTCCGTGTATTACAACCTTTAAAAGTCCTCTTGATTTTCAAAATTATAATTTTTGTAATGGAGAGGTAGAACTATCACAAGCTTATGGTAGAGAACGAACTAAGCAGATTTTATAGTGAAATTATCCCAAAAACAAGTGAGATGAGAGCAAACACCTTGCCTTGAGTGAAATCTCTTTTGCTTAATCTCTTCGATTAAATTCTTATAGAGTTTATTTTCTTAGCACTCTTTTATTATGCTTTGATTGATTTATGAGAAAGTTATTTTTGCCAATTTCCTACTCTTATTTTAAGCATGGTCAGGATTTTCTTTTGCACTTGTGTCTCTTTGACTCTTATAAACTTTGTCTAGGATTACAAAGGTCTAACTGTGGGGAAATTTGATTGAGCCTAAGTTTATCATATAAATTGGCGGCATTTTCATGACTTTTACTATACTTCTTGGCTCCTATTTCTAGATTTTATACTTAATTTGACTCTTGAGTGTCTACCTTTATTTTATATAGTTTGAGAGTAAAATTTGTCACAAATCAGTATTAATTATAGTCATTAATTTTTTGATGACAATTGACACTGCAAACTACCATTTGTTAATTGTAGGAGACTTAAGGAGAAGAGACTCAAGAAGATGTAGAGTCAAGGAAAGGCTAAAGTCAAGTCAACAAGTGAACAGGTGCAACAAGAAGTTTGCCGCAGCAAAAAGGATGTGTCGCCGCGGCGAAGTATGATGAATTCCAAGCAGAACTTTCAGGAAAAGGTTACCCGCGGCAAAGATTAATTTTGTCGCCACGACGAAAGAACCAACAGTGCAGCTAAAACTTTCGTGAAAAGTTCACCGCCTTATTTGTCGTCGCAGCGAAACTTCAAATACCCGAACCACTTTTAGAAGTTTACCTACTGTGCAACCCGATCCATAGCCTATTTCTTGTCAAAACCTACCAATTTAGGTTAAGAGAGAGCTGACATATACTCTCACTCTCTAAAAAAAAACCTTCGGACACTCCATTATCCACTCTCCTCCACTTCACCGATAACTCCTCCACTGACAGCTGCTACCATAGATGGTTCCAATGGGTTCCCAGTTGTGAATTCTCCTGGAGTAATGCTTGGCTAAGTACCTCTTTCCTATTAAAAATGTAGCAACAGCCAGAGTTCAATGGGCTTCAAAGGGGAGCAGTTTATTCTATGTTTAGCTACATTGTTATGAACTCTTAGGTGTAGGATTTGTAATTTGTAGTTGAATATTCTTGATTAGAGTTTAATCAAGTATTGGACATTCAATGTGTTATTGGGATTTGTTAATGTAGAACTTGGAACTTGAATATATGAAGTCTCATATATGTCTATTTGTGATTTAGTTAATTCTCTTTTATCTACCTAGTTGTGTTTCATATTAAGATGATTCTAGATCCTAAAATAACTTATTGCATTGACTTACCCATTGCACACACTAATAGCATTCGACAAGGTTTTAAGAAATGGAGTTCATTGATTAAAACCTTGGACTTAAAGAGTTCTTTAAGGTTTACATTTGAAACTTAGTGATTCACTCCCATTAAAATTCATTTTGAACTATGATAGCCAAAGCTCGTTTTCAAGAGGATACTATCATCATTTGATCATTGTTTTCATTTTATCGCTTTTCTATTCCCAAAATCCAAAAAAAACTTTTTAATACATTTTCTTACAATTCGCTTATTTTTGTCTGAATTTCTAAAGATTTAAACCCCCTCTTCTTTACTAATTTTGTTTGCATATCATGACATATAGGCTAGCTTAGTTCCATTCATCAGGTTCCCATTAAGTGAAATGACCTGAGTTTGCATTCTATACTGCTATTATTGGAATTAAAAGTTTTTAATTTGACCTCCAAAGGTAAAAACAAAAGGGCTCGAATCACTTATTACAAAAGTCTCTAACTATCTTGAAGTTTTCAATGCCTTGCAAGGATATATAACCGTCTTGTTTTACACCTGAGAAGTGGAAAAAGGTTGGGTTGAGCTATACGGCTCAGTGGCTAATGCATTTATAGCCATCGGCAATTGACCACAATTTAAGCATATGCACATATGTAGTTAGCAACTCAAGCATTAATCAATTTAGCTCAAAACTCATAACACAATGCATAGATTTTAGCCATTAAACACAACACTCAAATGCATCATACTTGACAATTCAAAGATGCAATGCACAAACAAATGGCTCGAGAGTTTCATGGAACGAAACGAAGAAACCGAAGTTTACACTGTGAATAAAACGAGTCCGATTTCTCATGATCTTGTGGCCTCAAGCAAACAGCCGGAAAAAGGCTATAGGTCATCGTGCACATCACTGATGAAACGGGTTCCTCTCTTGCCAATCACAAACAAATTTTATGCACAATACAGTCAATCACAAATCCATAATCTCATGCGTCTTTTACTTTTTCTTCTTTCCTTTTATACAAATATGATAACCTTTTTTTTCAAGGCATAACATAATCATAATTCATCGTGCATTTTCAAAGATTCACAAAGATTTCAATTTTAAGCAAATCAAATGCAAGCAAATCAGCATACACATATATAGGCAAGAATTTGCCCAATTACACAATAACTATGAATACATTACCCACCTAAATCTTTTGCAAAAATCCAACTTAATGTTGTCTTTCCTCTTGTTCTTAGGTAGGATTCTCTTGGTTTCCTAAAACAACCAAGGTTCCATTCAAAACAACATTCTAACAAAATTTATAAACTTTAATAATTATAAAAATAATGCAATAAACACAAATTAAGCTCAAACCTAACCTACCTATAGTCCATCTAGGTTAGAAAACTCAAGACCTAATTTAGAAACCCTAGGAATCAAATGGGTTCCTTCTTCCTCTCCTTCCAACACAACACCCACTCTCTCTTTAATCCCTTCATTCTCAACACCACCCATTTCTTTATTAAAGCAAGAAGAAAAGATGATTAACTTACCTTAACAAGCTTGATTTCTCTTCTTCCCACGTTTTCTTCTTCTTCTCTAACTTCTCTCTTTTCTCTTCTCTTCTACGACTCTCTCTTCTCTTCTTCTAAATTTTAAGACATCTTTTTATCCTTGGTCTCCCAGTTATGCCCTCATCATTTAATACAATATCCATTTACTCCTTCTTTTGTGTTTATCTAGTAACTCCTTAAGCTAACTCAATTCTAACATTCCCATATTAATCCTAACTTAATTATAATCTTTCCATCTAATTCTAATCTCTATTCATGCTTACTAAATATAATGACCGATAAATAAATAAACAAACAAATTGTAACTAAATAATTAAAAAATAAATTGATAATAATTAAAAAAATTTAGGGTCGAACAATTCTCTCCCCTAAAGAATTTTGTCCTCGAAATTTTTACCTCAGTCTACGAAAAGATATGGATATTTCTCCTTCACTGCTTCTAATGGCTCTCATGTTGCCCCTTCCGTCAAATGGTTCTTCCATATGACTTTAACTAGCTTCACAACCTTGTTTCTCAAAATCCTTTCCTTCGAATCTAAGATCTCCCTGGTTGCTCCTCATACGTTAAATCCTTCCTTAATTGGACCTCGGATGTTTGAACTATGTGTGAAGGATCTGATCGGTACTTCCTTAACATCTATACATGGAAGACACTGTGAATCTTAGACAATTCTGGTGGCAAGGTTAACTTATAGGCTAAAGGCCTAATCTTCTTAATGATCTCATAAGGGCCTATGTATCTCGAACTAAACTTGCCCTTCTTACCAAACCTTAAAACCCCATTCCATAGAGAAGCTCTAAGAAACACTTTGTCTCTAACTTCAAATTCCATCTCACTTTTATGTGCATCTATATAACTTGTCATCCTATCTTGAGTGCTTTAAGTCTCTCTTTCACTAATTTAATCTTATCAACCGTGACTTACACCAATTCAGGCCCTAAAAGTCACCTTTCACCTTCCTCATGCCAAGAAATAGGAGTTCTACACCTCTTACTATACAGAGCTTTATAAGGTGACATTTGGATTCCTGAGTGATAGGAATGATTATAGGTGAATTCAATTAATGACAAATGATCATCCCATGAGTCTTTGAAATCCATAACACAAGCTCTCAACATTGCCTCCAAAGTTCGGATTATTCTCTATGATTGTCCATCAGTCTGTGGATAGAAAGCCATACTAAAGTGCAACTTAGTTCCCAAAGCCTCCTGTAAGCTTTCCCAAAATCTGGAAGTGAACCTGGGATCTTTATCCGAGACTATATAACTCACAATCTTGTGAAGCCTGATTATCTCATCTATATATTTCTTGGCCAAAGCATTCAAAGAATCTGTCTGTTAATTGGCAAGAAATGTCTGACTTAGTTAGCCTATTAATAATCACCCATATTGCATCATGCTTCCTGCTAGTTCTTAGCAATCTCATTAAGAAATCCATCGTAATCTTCTCCCATTTTCATTCAGGAATCGACAAAGGTTAAGCTTACTGATAGGTGCTTGATGTTCTGCTTTAACTTGCTGACACACTAAGGATCTTTTAACATACTCTACAACATCTTTCTTTATTCCTTTCCACTAAAAATGTTCTTTTAAATCTCTATACATTATCGTACTTCCTGGGTGCATTGCATAAGGTGCATTGTGTGCCTCATCAAAAATCTTGTCTTTTAACTCTTGTATATTAGGAATACATAGTCTGTTACTAACCACCATCAATCCATCTTCCATTACCTCTATTTCAGAAGTTTTACCATTTTTAATCTCTTCTCTAAGCTTACTCAAATACTCATCTTGCTTTTGTAGTTCCTTAATCTTCCTATTCAACACTGGCCTTACTCTGAAATTAGCCAATATACAACCAGATTCAGCTTGTCTCAATGTCACCCTAAGTTTGAATAATTCCTTTAACAAAGGAAGATACACTATCTCCACATATTGCATAGTTGATTTTTTACTCAGTACATCTGCTATTATATTAGCATTCCCTGGATGATATTCTATCATCAAGTCATAATCCTTTTGTAGCTCTAACCATCTTCTCTGTCTCAAGTTCAACTCTTTCTAGCTCATCAGATACTTAAGACTCTTGTGGTTTGTAAACGTCCTGGTGGTGACTCCATATAAATAATGTCTCCATATTTTCAACGCAAAGATTATAGCAGCTAACTCCAAGTCATGTGTAGGATAATTCATCTCATAAGGTTTCAATTGCCTAGAAGTATAGGCAATCACTTTATCTCCTTGCATCAACACACACAGTAATCCCTTCCTCGAGGCATCATTATACACTATCTATCCATCACTACTAGAAGGCAAAGTCAAAATTAGTACAGTTATGAGCCTATTCTTTAATTCCTCAAAACTATTCTGGCACTCCTCTGTCCATACAAACTTCTGATTTTTCCTTGTCAATTTGGAAAATGGAGTTGCTATCATAAAAAAGCCCTTAAAAAACTGTCTATAATACTCGGCTAAGCCCAAGAAACTTCTCACTTCAGCTACATTTTTAGGTGCTTCCTATTTCACAACAGCTTCTGTCTTCCTCAGATCCACATGTACTCTTTGCTCCAAAATCACATATCCAAGAAATGTCACTTTCTTTAGCCAAAATTCACATTTGTCAAATTTGGCATATAACTCTCCCTTCCTCAATGTCTTCAATGCAGTCCTTAAATGTTCCTCATGCTCCTTGTCACTCTTGGAATAAACCAATATGTCATTAATGAAGATTATGACAAATCGATCTAAAAAAGGCTTGAAGATTTTATTCATTAAGTCCATAAAGGCTGCAGGGGCATTAGTTAATCCAAAGGGCATAACTAAGAACTCAAAGTGCCCATACCGTGTTCTAAAAGCAGTTTTTGACACATCATACTCCTTTATCCTCAACTGGTGATAACTTGATCTCAAATCTATCTTAGAAAAGACCCTTGCCCCTTGCAATTGGTCAAACAAATCATCTATGCGTGGAAGCAGATGTCTATTATTGATAGTGACATGATTGAGCATCCGGCAGTCTATACACATTCTTAACGATCTGTCTTTCTTCTTAACAAAAAAGACCGGAGCTCTCCAAGGTGAAGAGCTAGGCCTAATTTTCCCCTTCTCTAATAACTCTTCCAATTGCTCCTTAAGCTCCTTCAATTCCGTGGAGCCATTCTATAAGGTAGAGTCAAATACCTGGAAGAAGCTCAATGGGAAATGCAATTTCCCTAGGGGTGGCAGTCCTAGTAATTCATTAGGAAAGACATCCGGGAATTTCGTGTTCACAGGAATATCTTTTAACTTTCCTCTATCTACCTTCGAGTCTACCACATAGGCCAGAGATGCTTCACACCTTTTCCTTTTCATCTTCTCTGCTATCAGAGCCGAAACAATTCTAGGCGGGCTTACTTTCCTATCCCCCATAAATACTACCATTATACCTTCATCCAATTTGAACTCCACTATCTTCTGTTTGCAATCCAAATAGGCGTTATACTTTTCCAACATATTCATGCCCAGTATCACATCTAATCCCCCTATCTTTAATGACATTAGATCCACCACTAAATGTTCCCCACCAATACACACTTCATAATCTCTACAGACTTGACTAATAATAATATACTGGCCGATTGGAGTACTAACCATCAAAGGAGTATCCAATGGGCTCAGTTCTCTACCATACATAGTTCTACTTGATGAAATAAAAAAATAGGTAGAACCCGGATCAATCAAAATAACAATATTATGATAAAATAATGTAACCGTACCATTCACAACTTCTAGAGCGACTTCTGCGTCCTCCTGTGTCATTGCAAATACTCTAGTTGGTGCTTACCCCCTCGGTCTTCCTGGAGGGTTCACCTTCTTGTCATATTAGAACTGCCCACTTCAGTTGTCATCTTCTGTCCCCCAGTATCAGCCCTTTTTAAAGCTTGCATCTGAGTTTTCTCCCGTCTTGCATACTGAGGGCACTCTCTAGCTAGGTGCCCTTTTTTCCCATACTTAAAGCAAGTTCCTATCAATCGGTAGCACTACCCTCTATGGAGTTTCTCCCAGTGATCACATTTGGGGATGGACGACTTATCTCCTCCTCCCCTTCTACTGCTTTCAGCCGTTGAGGCCTGCTGAGAAACAATTCTCAATTGCCTAGATCTACTTACACCGCTGCTCCTCTCCTCAGATTGCATAGGGAAAGTCCTAGCACTCCTTTCTGGCATAGGAGTACTACCTCCCCTCTTGAACTGTTTTCTTCCCTTTCTCTTTCTATTCACTGCACTCTTAATGTTCTCCACATTCTCGACCCTTAGCATTACTTCAACCAACTACTGGAAATCATAAAAGTTCTATGCCACTACCTTCTCTCTGATGGCCAAATGCAATCTTGATTCAAATCTACGGCACTTAGCTGCCTCACTCATCAGCATCTCAGCTGCATATCTGGACAACTGCTTAAACCAGTGCTCATACTCGTTTACTGTAATCTCCCTTTGCGTAAGACTCAGAAATTCCCTCTGCTTTTGGTGGATATACACTTCAGACAAATACTCAGAAATCTTTCCATGCGAACACTGATGGTTTTAACTGACTCCCCAGCACACTATCCCACCAATGCAAAGCATCTCCCTGTAGTAAGCTTGCAGCGTACACAACTTTCTTATCATCCTCACAATCCATCTGATCTAGTATCCTCTCAGTGTTTCTCAACTATGTCTCAGTTTCTGCTAAAGTTGTTGTCCTATAGAAATCCATTGCTCTATACTTCCTTGGCTTGTAAAATTGCTTCCCCTTCTTAGTTGGGGCTGGAGCAAAAGTTTATGGTATTTGGTCCATGGCCTGGCCAAATGCCTGAAACATCCTCGGATCCAATGGCATAGGCACTTGCTCTTGCAGACAAGGAGACTCCCTCGTCTGTGATCGAACGGGCTCATTACCTAGCCCTACAGAAGCCTCAGCATTTCTTGGGGCGAAAGACTCATCAGTACTCTCCTCTCTTAGTAGAGAGTCAAGTGTAATTAATCTTTGCAAAACTCCTTTTCTCCTTTTACGAGGTGGAATCTTACTCCTTCAATTAAACCACTAACGATTAGCTTACATTTCGTTTTAATCCTATTTCCTACATGTATGCATGATATGCATGTAACTTAATGCAATCAATCAATTTACAATGCAAACAATTTATCACACAATATAACAATTCATACCACTAGGCATTCTAAGCCTATAAAAAACCTAGGCTTTGATATAAAAAGATGTTGGACCCCGTTTTTGAAGCCCAACTATCCGAAATATCAAAAAACGTGAATGTATTATCCTATAAGGTTATTTCCATGGGCTCTCTTTACCCAAAACTAGTTTCGACAATGGAATCACAAATTGACTTCTTTAAAAAATTGTAGGTCCATGTCTCTAGTTTATTTTGAAATAATAATCGTCTCATTTGGAGCTCTACAGGTCAAGATATGATTAAAATACCAAAGTATGTTTGGTAAAACAATCAATTCATGCTCTTTCGGTCGTTTCCTTCACTTGCTCTCCATCAATATTTTTCGAATCAACCCTAATGGATACCAGAATTTTATAGAGAGGTAGAGAAATATGTTAGGAATCTATTAGTTCAATAACCACTTCGTTTGGAGATCGAGTGATGAAGTTATGGCCAAAAAAGTTAAACGTGATTATGTCCTCAATCATATTGTACCTATCTTGGGACAATTAGCATAACTTTCACTAGAAATATCATATTTGGGTCATTTTAGGACATTTTCGAAGAGGACTTTGAGATCTACATTTTGTGAAGATCTTAAAAAGGGATTTCACCATATAGAGTTCAAAATAAGACAACTTTGTCTCAAACGAAGTAATTAGGTCTAAAATGGATCAAACAAATCAGTCTAAGATGATCCAGACTAAGACGATCTAGACTAAGACGATTCAGACTAAGATGATTCCGACTAAGACAATCTAGACTAAGATGATTCCAACTAAAAGGATCCAGAATAAGACGATTCTGACTAAGATGATCCAAATTAGGACGATTCCGACTAGGACGATCCAGACTAAGACAATTCTGATTAAGACGATCCAGACTAAGGCGATCTAAAATATACAAATGAACATACCAAGCTCCTTCCAAGCATCTCCAATGATTCTTACATCCACTCTAGCATCACTTTTAGTAATAATCTTCCCAATTTCACTTCTTATAATGCAATGTCCCTCCTTAAACATTCAATTACCAAATTGATTTCATTAGACTCCTAAATCTCAACTCCGTTGAGTCATCACATACAAAAAATTCTCATCTTTCACTATAGTTGTCCTATATGCATCCTCAACAACATTACAAACTTATAATTATCGTATCTTCTAATCCCAACTTCCAAAATTTTCATACTTTATATTATAGGAAAGCAAGAAAAATAATCTACAACTTTCATGAAGACAACTTTGGCTAATTCTGCCTAAATCGATACAGTTTTTCCCTTGAGTTTAGAACATAATTTTTACACCTATGAAAGCTTGCAAAATGCCATATCTCTTCATATCCGTTCAACTACTAAGTACTTTTGTTAAATTCTTGAACCTCACCTCAAATGATTAATCCCATATAGCCTTTCCAATCTCTAACATGTTATTCTAAAACAAACAAACAATTTTGCAATCTCGACGAAGAAGAATATGCACATACCCATTCCACTTCCACAACCATCATACTCAACCTGTAAAATAACATCATTGTACACAAAAGCAAATTCTCAAATTCTCATTCTCATTACTAAGCAAAGTAATTATTTGAACAAGCTTTACTACATATCAACATACACATCACTAACCTAAAATAAAATGCCAAGGATGCTCATGTTTGATAGACTTATAAAGCTATCCAAAATGTTCATTAACTTAGTACAAAAGACTCTAACTATCTTGAAGTTTTTTATGCCTTGCAAAGATTGCTAATCGTCTTGTTCTACACTTGAGAAGTGGAAAAAGGATGGGTTGAGCTACACGACTCAGTGGCTAATGCATTTATAGCCATCAGCAATCGACTACAATTCAAGCATATGCACATGTATAACTAGCAGTTCAAGCATTAATCAATTTAGCTCAAAACCTATAACACAATACATAGATTTTAGCCATTAAACACAACACTCAAATGCATCATACTTGATAATTCAAAGATGCAATGCATAAACAAATGGCTCGAGAGTTCTGTGGAACGAAACAGAGAAATCAAAATTTATGCAGTGAATAAAACGAGTCCAATTTCTCAGGATCTCGTGGCCTCAAGCGGGCAGCTAGGAAAAGGCTATAGGTCATTGTGCACGTCACTAACAAAATGGGTTCCTCTTTTGCCCAATCACAAACAAATTTTATGCTAAATACAACCAATCACAAATCCATATTCTCATGCTTCTTTTACTTTTTCTTCTTTCCTTTTATACAAATATGATAACCTTTTTTTTCAATTCATAACATAATCATAATTCGTCGTGCATTTTCAAATATTCACAATGATTTCAATTTTAGGCAAACCAAATGCAAGCAAATCAACATACACACACATAGGAAAGAATTTGCCCAATTACACAATAACTATGAATATATTACCCACCTAAATCGTTTGCAAAAATCCAACTCAAGGTTGTCTTTCCTCTTGCTCTTGGGTAGGATTCTCTTAGTTTCCTAAAACAACCAAGGTTCCATTCAAAACAACTTTCTAATAAAATTTATAAACTTCAATAATCACAAAAATAATGCAATAAAAACAAATTGAGCTCAAACCTAACCTACCCTTAGTCCATCTAGGTTAGAAAACCCAAGACCTAGTTTAGAAACCCCAGGAATCAAATGGGTTCCTTCTTCGTCTCCTTCCAACACAACACCCACTCTCTCTCTAATCCCTTCATTCTCAACATCACCCATTTCTTTAATAAAGCAAGAAGAAAAGATGATTAACTTACCTTAACAAGCTTGATTTCTCTTCTTCCCACGTT
>JAOQML010000006.1:14336446-14349767 GCA_027568935.1 Erythroxylum urbanii | reverse complement strand
ATATTTAAAAAAAGAAAGGGGGCAGAAGGGTTGGCGGGAAGGGATAAAATTTTTTAAAAAAATTTGAAAATTTTGCATATTTATTCCTACATTTTTTAAAATTTTCGGTACTGACCGCTATTTGGTCGGTATTTATAATACCAACTGGTATTTGAACCCGGTACCGAAAATTAAAATTTCGTACCATTCTCCGGCCGATACAGTACGGATCTCTAAACAGTGCCTTTTACACATTCCTGAGATCACTTCCTAACTCTTTATAGCTCTTTCACCTCTTTTTTTGCTTACTTCCTCAGTCATCTAACTCATGTTGAAGTCCTATGCCTCCCGACCTTATTTGGAAACGAAATAACCTAACTACAGAATTTAAACTATGTAAAAGTCAAAGGAAATAACATGGAATTAACAATTCATAGGTTGCCTCTATGCAACGCTTCTTTAGCTTGACGCTCTTTTTGTGCTCAAATGAATAGTACAATGGAAGCGCATTCATCGATCTTACCATTTCAACATTAGCTACCATGCCCTGGGTTCCACCTTCCTTCTGCTTCACCTTCCTTCGTTTTCTCCTCTGCGATTGTTTCTTTCTAAATGTACTCCCAGGATCCTCAATATCTTCCTATTGTCTTCGAGGTTAGGTTTCTTTGATGTTAGCTGGAAGTAAGGGAGAATTGTTGTCATTCTTCAACACAGTGAAGGTTATTTGATGCTTTTCGACCCTCAAAGTTAGTTTACCCCCTATTAACATCAACTATCGAGCGGGCAGTAGCCAATAATGGTTGTCCAAGGACCATAGGAGTTTTCACATCTTCTATAATATCCAATACAAAGAAGTCTATGGGGAAGGTAAAAATATCAATATGTACTTGCTCATCCTTAATAATCCCCTTCGATCGATGAATTGTTCTATCCGTTATCTTCACTAACATCGTAGTGGGTTCTATCTCTTCTAACCCCAAATTTTGACTAAAGTTATAAGGCATCATATTAATACTCACACCCAAATCTGCCAATGCCCTGTCTATCTTAACTCCATTGATACTGTAAGAAATGTAAAAATCCCCTGGGTCCTCTTTCTTCTATGTTATATTAGGTTTTTTCTTCTGCTATACGCTCCTTAACCTTCTTCTTGCTTGATTCCCTTAGTGTGAGCCTCATTTGTAAATGTTCCGTTATGTCCTCAGCATTATTTAATTTAACCTCTTTAGAATTCATCATCGCCTAACTTGAAATTGATTTCCATTGAGCTAGAATAGGATATGGAAATTCAGGTCAAGGTTCCTCTATTAGCTTAATTATAAGCTCGTTAGGAAGGAATTCCATGTTTGCTTGTCCTTCTCCATTGTCTCCATCTTCTTTCGTATGTTTGAGTTTCTTTTCCTGGATCTGAGTAATGGCCATAATCCGTTCCTTTTGGGTTAGATTCGGTATTGCTTGGAAGGTTCTCACATTCCGAGTTGAAATTGCCTCTACTAGTTCACCTACTTGGACCTCCAGATTATATATTGAAGAGGAGTGGTTCTTAGTGACTTGCTCGAACTTGCTTTCAAACCTCCAATGTGCATCCTCCATGCCTCCAATTTTATCTAAAATCCTATCCAACTTGGACTCCGTTGAACTCGATTTATCTTGTTGGAAACCTGGTTGTCTTTTAAAGTCTGAATTACCTTCCAGCATTGTTCGTCCATGAGAAGTTAGGGTGATTCTTCCACCCAGGGTTGTACATATTGGAGTAGGGATTGTTTCTCCCTCCTCGTCCATATTGAGCTCCCATTTAGTTAACTTGCTCTGGATCATTATCCTTTATCAAAAAGCAATCCACCGTATCATGGTCTATATGTCCACAGAGTTCACACTTTACTTGCACGACTTTTATTGAAGCTGAGGATGAAGCCTTCATATTATTGAGCTGTCGAGTTAAGTTGTCAATTTTTGCCTACATCTCCATCATTTGATTAACAACTACAACTCCTTTTTATTCTCGGAAGGTAATGGGTTGTCTACTTTGCTCGTTTGTCCATAGGCAGCTATTACTCTTCATCTCCTCTATTAGCTCTTCTGCTTCATCTACCATTTTTCTCATCAGTGATCCTCCTGAAACTACATCAATCGTGCCTTTCATATGTGAGATGACTCCATTATAGAATGTTTGCAACAAGAACTCCTTAGGTAAGTTGTGGTGTGAGCATTTCTGTTGTAAGCCCTTGTATCATTCTCATGCTTCATAGATCAATTCCATGTCACTTTGCTGGAAGTTGGTAATTTCCTTGATAATCTTCGTGGTCTTGGCAAGGGGAAAATACTTGTCTAAAAAGAAACGAACTAGTTGATCCTAAGTGGTGACATTAGCTGGGTTGAGAGAGTGGTACCAGACTTTTGCTCTATCTCTTAGGGTAAAAGGGAAAAGTCTAATTCGTACTGCATCCTCCGACATTTGATGGTACCGAAAGGTATCATAGATTTCAAGGAAGTTTACTATATGTGCATTGGGATCTTCATTCGTTATTCTATAGAATTGCACATTTTGTTGAAGAATGTTTAGGAGGGCTGGTTTAATTTCAAAATAGGTTGCTTGTATGGGTGGCCTAGCTACTCCTTGGTTAGTCGCATTGAACCTTGGTCTTATGAAATCCATAAGGGTTCTTTGTTGACGTCCTTGGTTCGCTACGTGATCCAAATCTTGCTGAAATTCCTCGGCCATTGTTACTTTTATAATTTCTTCTTCTTCTTTACGCCGAGCTTTCCTAATTGCTCCATTCTAATCGAGATGTATGACTTGAACTTCTCGTGATTCTTGTATTCATTTAAACGCACGGATTTGGAAATAGAAAGAAAGAATAGAAAATAAAAACTAATTAAAACACCTTAAACTAAAGAATTAAACTAATCGCCTCTCCGATAACGGTGCCAAAAACTTGATCGATGTTTTGGATGTGTGTAAGTTTTAATTATTAACCCTTGATAATTTGCAAGTGCACGGTTTGTTAGTGTAGTACCAAAGGTGTTGATCCCACGAGGAGAGAGTTAATCTAATCCTAAAATATAAGGCCAAAAATAATAACAAAAATTCAAATTGCACGAAACTAATGTGAGAATTTAATTCAATCAATCAAATTAAGAATCAAACACGAATATACTAATTATTATACAATTTTACCACACCCATGAATCAACCGAAAGAAATTACAATTGGGAGAAAGGGAATTTTACCTATCTTTAATGCTAACCTAATTGATTATAAATTATTGGATTATTGGTTCTAGACTATCCTAGGGTTGGTTACTCTCTCTCAAGTTATAACCATTAACCCTAAATCATAAACCCTAATTAGATTATGAAGGTTGCAATTTATCAATTCACAACTTATCCAAAACCCTAATTAGTTCTGAAGTTATCTAATAAACTATCAGAAACCTATGCAAGATCTCTCTTCACACAAATTACCGATCCAATTCAATTCTAATTTCTATTAAATCACCTAACTCTCGTTAGTCCAATTTAATCATATTTAATTAGATTCACCCTCTCAGTTTATTATCAAATTATGCAATCTTAGAATCAAACCACAACAAATATAATAAACAAATAAACAATCAGATTTTCATTAATTTAAGAATAAAATTCTGAAGGTGAGTTTAGAACATCCTCTACATTATAAATCTTATCATCAACTGTTCATTCCAATTCTATATAATAATAAAACTGAAAATAAACAAGAAATACAATCTAAATGGATGATAGGAGGCAGCGACATCAAAAAAGTTCCTAATTCGGGAAGTACGTCGAGTCAGCTTCTTCTCCTCTTCTCTCTTCCTTCTTCTCTTCCTCTATCTCTTGATGATTTCTCTCTAGGTTTCTCAAGGTGGCTAATGCAAAAGCTCCTTTCTACCTCTTTTTTTGTTCTTTAAATATCCTCTTATGTTTTGAGTAACCTTAGGATTTTTCCGGGTCTGAAAGGTCCCAAAAATCTTTTAAAACTGGACATTCTTGAGTGTCTGTGTGTCTATCCGATACAGGTCACGATCATAGGCCATTACTGGTAAGTGTAGATTTACATATATTTTATGCATGACTATTGCATGGAAAGTACTTGTGAACTAAGTTTTTCATTTTAATGTTGCATGGTTGTGTATATTTTATGCTTGTTTTAGGTATTTTTATGTTGCATGTGGCCATTTTAGTGTTTAATTATGTTATAGCTTGTTTGTACATACATTTTGTATAAGTTGGTGTGTTTACCTTACCATTACATTCAATGTGTGCATGCATAAGTCTCATTGTGTGTGTTGTTATTTTGTGCATTAATTGGCATGTGTTAAGGCATGATTAAGTGCTTATTTTCATGGTTTATTGGCATGTTAATGGTGCAATTGATGGAAGGAAGCATGGAATAAAAGCTAGGACATTATAATAGGAATGTGACATTGGTGGTCACAGTTGTGACCTTACTAGTCATAGTTGTGACCTTACTAGTCATAATTGTGACTTAAAAACTTGGCTGGCACAAAAATAGTGTGTCAGCCATGTTTTAAGGACAATTAACTGCATAAAATTAGGAGGGCAGGTTAGGACAAGAGAAGAAGCACGTGAGTGGGTCGACATAAGGAGAAAAAGTGACAAAAACGTGAGAAAGAGGAGCAAAAATGACAGCTGTTGAGGTTTGGTGTACCAGCCATGTGATTAGTGATTTAGGGCTGCTTAAAAACAAGGAAAGGAGGTCAAAAAGAAGGGATTTTTGTGGGAGAACATAGCTGAAAAAATGAGGGGCAGAAAGGTGGCATTCGGAGCTGCATATTGGGGGAGAACACTAAGGATTCCAAGGCTACACCAAAGTTGTCTAGATTTCCAACTTACTTCCTCATGCAATAAACTTCTTTTCCTATCTTTTTTCTCATCTTTTTCTTAATTTTTTTTGTTTATTGTATGGGTAGAAGTTTGGAACCTGTATTGATGATGATTTAGTTGTGTTTGATGGATTGCTAGGCTGTTTTAGGATTATTCTTACTCAACCCATGTAAGACTTCACTTTTGTGCAATGTTATGATCATTTATGTGTGTTTATGGTATTTGGATGCTCATGCTTAGTCTATATAGAGATATGAGGCTGAGAAATATGTTATGAGTGTCCTATAAGAGTGAGCATTCATGTATGATATTCCATTTATCAAGTTACTTCATCATTTACATAGAGATATGGGATGTGATGTAGCTAGGAATGTCAAAACTAACCCGGCCAACCCTACCCGGCTTGTGGCTCAGTGATTAGGTTGGGCCATGGGCCGACCTATCCCGGTCTGCTAGGTCGGGTCGGGTAGCCCATTGATATCCCTAGATGTAGCTGTCCAAAGTGGTAATCAAATCTAATTAACAATTAGCTTAGGAATGGAGGTTGAGAGATTACATACTAGATTTTAATTGTTATTTTGGGATTATTTAGTCCAAGTATTAAGAGAGAAAGGACTGAGACATTAAAAAATACTTACGAATAAACACGATCATATTGACAAAAATTGAAAGATTACATGGGGTAATAAGGGTAATCCTAACTTTAGTAATTCGATTTTTCCAATTTTAGCATCTATTTCTCTGATTTTTGGCAACCTTAATTCTGTGATATTTTCTCCCAATTGCTACTTTGATTGTTTAGTTGTTCATTAATTAATTGCTCAAACAAAGTTTAATTTAAACTGCTAAGGTGACTACACAATTCCTGTGGGATTCGATACCGAGTATATTACAAGACTACCTGTGCACTTGCGGTACTTGTGAAAACAAGTAAGATAGTTAAATCCCTATCAGTTACCTAGACTTCTGTAGGCCACGATCGTGGGCCAACTCTGGTGCTTCTGTCACAATCGTAGGCCAAATCTGGCACTTCTGTCACGATCGTAGGCTAACATGCCACGATCGTGGTCTTTGTTTCTGCCTGAATGTCTCTGAAACTCTTTCGTTCTTCAATGTTAACCCTGAAACTCTACCAAACACATCAAGGTACCTCAAAAATATAATATTTAAGCTCAAAGACTTGTACTAACCCATAAAACACTTAAAACATAAATAATTAACAAACTAACACAATTATAACCTAAACACTTTCTAAATGATTGAATTAATAGCTAATCACATATCAAACTATGCCTTAAAACACGATGCAATTTACACTCATCAGTCTTATAAAGAAATTTTTAGACAAATATTTCCTGCCATCAAAGACAACAAAGTTGAGAAATAATGTCTCTGCCTACTAATAATTTGATACGAAACCCTTTATGAGATATGAGAGAGAACTAATAATATATTAAGATATATTATAGGACGAACCTAAAAGAGATAGAAAGAAGATGAATATGTAATGTGAGGGACCTTTAGAGAAAGAATGATTTAAGCATAACCTTAGTCCCTTTGGAGGACCAACTTTGTTGACACCTAACAAAGATAGGTCTTGGATAATATAAGTTGTTAATAGAACCATTAATGAGATCACAATCAAGTATACATTTCATATTTCTTACTTTGAGGAATGTTAGATCTTTTAGCTAGTTTTGGTTAATTTTCCAATATAGCTATGCATGTTGTTGCCACCAAATTCATATTATGCCACGACATGAGTGAAAATATGTGTTTAAGACTCAAGATGATTTGTTTGAATGATGACTCATAAATTTTGGTTTATCTAGTATTCCTAGTAACTTTATGAGAAACATAACCTATATTATTTAGTCATTCCATAGTATGTTCTTAGCAATCTATTTTAGTGATATCTTAGTTTTTAACAAGTTTCAGAGCATCTAAATTTTAGGCAACTTTTTTTTTAAATAGATTGAATCTAACCTTAATAATCATTCTTTCATGCAACCATAAGTGCTTTTTATTAGAATTTAGTATTTCTAAACATGGTATAGCAGTTGATTATGAGAAAGTGAGAGTTATTAGAGAATTAAACGAACATAAATTTGTTACTGAGGTTTATAGTTTTCAAGGTTTATCTTTATACTATATGAGATTTATTAAAGGATTTAATACCTTTATGACTCATATTATTGATTGCTTGAAAAATGATGAGTTTCAATGGTCCACTGCTGCTATAAAGGCATTCATTAAAATAAAATAAAATATTATTGAAATAATTATCCAAGAACATCTTAATTTTACTAATGTTTTTTACGTTGCTTTTTATACATTAAGTGTAGGTATTTATGGTGTTTTGAGTCAAGAAGGCCAACGTATAACAGTCTTTAGTGAAAAACTAATGATGCTAAAAAGAGGTATTCAAGCTTTGAAATATTTAAAATTTTAAAAAAAGTTAATTGCTAGAGTTTCTAAGTGGGTTAAATTTTTGAATGAGTATTCTTTTGTGATTAAGCATTATATTTGTGTGGAAAATAAAGATGTTGATGCAACTGTTCACTCGTGTGTCAATCCATATTCTTCTAAAAAACTTAAATCTGAAAACACGACTAATTACAAGGGTAAAACACGACTATAGACATATATGCGTTAGTGCCCATGTCCTTGTGTGAAAAACATATAGTGAGAAAGGGTTTCCAATGTTTATTTATATCCAACTTTAGTGGTAGATATGGTATTGGACACGATATTCTTTTGTTTTTATATATAGAGTTAGCTTTTGAAAGAAGACAAAATAATCCTTTTACTTTTACTTTTAAATATCCATCAATAATTACTCTCTTTCATTAATTAGTTAGGTAATAGTGGAAAAGTTTACTTATTTTTCATAGTTTTCTCGTGAGACTGATACTTTATTTACTACTATATTTGTATCAAACAATATGTGGAGTTGTCTTAACTCTTAAGCTGTGAATAATATTTTAGGCCAAAAGTGCATTTTGAACACCAATATTTGCAACAAAATATAGCTTGAACTCAAACGTTTTAAAGTGTTTAAATTAAACCTCATCGTTTTCAAAACGTTCAAAACAGACCCCCAAATAGATGGAAAATTTAACGAGGTTAACTCCTCGTCAGTTAAATGCTACGTTAATATTGACGTGAAATTATTTATATATTTTTAAATAAAAAGTGGCCCTTACTATCACATTAGTTTTTTTAAATTAATCAAAAATGGACTCTAAAGCCATATGGCAAAGTGAGACCCACTTTTATAGATTTCTAACAACGAGTCTCACTTATCATATGACAGTGAGACCTACTTTTTGGTTTGAGGTGACATTTAATTAAAAAAAAGTTAATTTTTGTCAAATTTTTTCGTTAGGTTTGTTTTGAATATTTTGAAAATATTATAGTCCAATTTGAATGTTTCAAAATATTAATGTATATTTTGTATTCTATTATAATCGTTAGAGTTTAGCCTAATATTTTATAATAAAAAGTTTTATTAAAGAAGAAAAGAAGATCACCAATTTAGTTATCCTACCACAGGAGTTATTAAGATATTATGAAAAATCCAATCAATTTTATACATAGGAGTAAACTTTCATTTTAAGGGTAAAAATTGTTTGTCCAAATAAATGCAATCTTCTTTGGTGGAAATAAGAAATGCTTACTCTAATTAAATCTTTACGGGTATATAAATGCTAATATATTAGAAGGGAAGTTGTGATTATATGGCTTAGAAGTTAAAGCATTAAAGGAAGATAATCTTTGTTGTCCTGTTTAGTTATACCATGTGCAGAATTAAATAATACAATGATGCATGTAAAGATGGTAATGGGCACCTTTTCAATAACTCAAACTCTATTCAAAGCTCAATTGATTTCAAGTCGTGATTTAGATTACACAAAAACAACATTATTTTAATTTTTAAATTTTGAACTTATAAGTTTAATCGATGTCGTTTTAGTCAATTATGCAAAGATAATGTCATTTAAATTATGAAAGATTGGCCAATGCAAGCTTTTGAGTTGGATTTTAGATCGAGGTTGACTCAAAACTCTTTCAACTCGAGTGTGACCTATTAACTTCAAATTAAACTAGGCCAATGTTGCTAAGCCTAGATGCATCGCTAGAAAAGATTACTAGAGAAATAGAAATGTGTAAATATTAAACCATTTAAACATCAATTCCAACCATCTCAAGCATTTACCAAACTATAGTCAACAAGGCACAAGATGCAATTAAGCAATTAAATATTATGAATTTCTTCACTCGTACTATTTTTGATGAGGTTGTTCATGGCAAAATTAGTACATCTTGCTGCATCAAAATGCCTTTTTGTAGTATATATTTCCATTTGTTAAAATTTACTTACTCTTATGATATTAGATGTGCTTTAAAATTCTCATCTACATTGCCTCCTTGTGAAATTCTTCGCTGAAAGAAGTTTCGTAAGCAAATTTTGTAATCTTCTTGACCCGGATCCAGGTCTCAAAGAACCATAATTTTCATAGTGCAAATCTGAGCATGCTCTGAGCTTCTTCCCATTAGTTGAACACCACGCTCCATAGGTAAACCGCCCATCATACCTCTTGAGAAGCTCGTGATCGATCTTGTCAAGAACTGGGTCATTCTTCTTGAACTTTCTAGCAAAGGGCCGGCTGCCAAGGATCATTCTTCTATAATCTTTAAGTCCCAACGCCCTTGGATGTTGCTTTGGAGGTATATCCCAAGTGATATAGTGAAGATCATGGTTTGCCGTAGTGTTCTTGTAGTCCTCAGAATTGCATACAAGTGTTTGGAAGTACCCTTCAGGTGATGATACGAAGTTGGTATAGTAAAGAAGTAGAGTCCTTGGCAAATTGTCCCAACCCACAATGCAATACTCAGCAAACGATCTGGATAACACTGTCCAAGCTGAGCCTGTTTTAATAACAAAATGAACAGAACATTAGTAACGTTGCATCTCCCCTCCACAAGAAACACTCAGCATAAAGAGATATTACGGCAACTCTTTTTCTGAGACTATTTAATATCTTGAAGAAAGATAGATTTGCAAGGGGTTAGATGTCTACAGGACATTTAGTATCTAACAGTAAAATGATTTCTATCCTGTACAGAGAATGTTTGTCAATATTAAGGCTAGGTTATCTAGCCTGCATGCGACTCGCAATTTTAAGAAGCCAAGCAAGTCCTGCTGCTAGTGACTAGAAAAAAGGATCACATTGTAATCTGAGATTGAGAAAAGAAGGCAATTCTTTTCTTGCTTTGTTTTAGCGCCTTGACATTGAACTGTTGAAGCCTATCTCATGCATATGTTGTGCTCCTTTCCGGGAAAGGTATAAGTTTGCTCTGAAAAGCAAGAAGTAAAAGTTTCCACCTCAAAGATGTACACTTCTAGCAACAAAATAAGTTCAAGCAAGAAGCAAAGTTTACATTTTTACAAAAAAAAAAATAAAAAGAAAGCAAAGATATCGACTCTCCAGAGCTATGAGATAGAGAGGATCATAATTTACGGTGAAGAAATTCATATAGTTCAAAAAAAATCTAACATGGGTCAGTAAAGCAAGCAGCCCGACCAACATTGATATGTGCATTTTCTGGATCATCCAACCTTAAGATGTGCACTTGTCTGTTCTTGATGAACTAGAGATCCCTTCACATACAAGGAGAGATTTTAAATTGAATACTTTGGGTGGTGGAGCCACAGTGATGGAATGAATGCAAGTATGCTCTTACTGCCCCAGCTGGCATCAACAACAGCTTAACCTAATCACTACTATTGTCTCCATATATAAATAAAATATGATGAAAAATCACTAGAGATATTACACAACTTCAAATTATTAACTAAAGTTGATGTTGGTTTCTAAACACCACACTGCAATTTGACAAGCCAAGCCGTTAACTTTTGCTCGACTGTCTTTCAGAAGAATAGTAAAAGCTTCTACGAGGTACAATAAGGTTTTTAATCTACTATTCCTACCATAAAAGTTCTCAACTGGGCTTTTTTTTTTGTTTGTTTTGGATTTGAGATGGGTTGTTGTTTTAGGCAACTTGATCATTTTCTCAACAAAGTAAAAGCTGGGAAGGACTAAATGTCGGCAGGGGCCTCGTGACGACATATAGGGTCAGGGTAACATTTTCAAATACTTCCAAACAAAAATCATTCATTTAAAGTACCACGAATTTGGTAGGCAATTGTCTGCGTATTAACTACAGTGTCACATGCAACTGGCTAGCATAAAAGTCAAATTTGTCCAATAAATAACGTAAAAAGCAAAACAAAAAAATGGATGGGGTCTTTTGGAATTTGGTGCAAATGTTTTGGTTAAAGCAAGGGCCTTTCCATAATAAATTAGAATAATGGGATGGGGAACAAAACCTGTATAGAGCTTGAAGGCAGTTGGGAGACTCCTCTGTTTAATAACCCACCAAATTTCTGATTTCTTCGGACTGTAGAGCGCAGGGTCTATTATAATAGGCTTGGCTCTCTTGTTCCTGATTATTATAACTTTTTAAATTACCAAATATGTCTTTCAGGGATGAGAGTTGAAGAACTCGAAAGAATTTAAAGCAAAAACTGACAGTAAACACAAGATCTCACAGTTTCCAGCCCAAGTGACTTGAATGCTGAATGAAGTTGAGATTTCTTGGTAACCCAGAAAATGCATGAATCAGATCTGAATCCCAAATTGAGGTGTATCACAAGAAAATTTAGTTTCCAAGCATAAGTGGAGTACAGACTGAAATTTAACATCATAAAGGCCACTCACCATACCATCTTGGGTCACCAAGGGATAATCAGAGGCACTAAGATTGATGAACCAATCCCACTGGCAAGTCCTTAGCAATATAGCCATTGCTTGGAGGGTAGTAGCAAGCATGGTTGGACCTCTGTAGGTAACCAAATTCGTCCTGCCAACAATCCAGACATTCCCAACAACCCCAAATACAGGTTCTTTCTCCACAAATTCGGCAACTTTCCTATGCTCCTCAATAGGTGCATCATGGTCCATATGAATCAGATAGTAATTCCCAGGATGGTACAGTGCTTTTATCAAACGCATTACCCTCTTGGCGTCTCCTCTTGACGCTGATATCAAGTACGCAAATGTTACAGGGTACTGTTTCTGAGCTTTCACCACGCTTAAGTTGATGGCAGTGTTGTGTGAGGCGATGGGTACGGTTAATCTTGATGGTATGTACAGCAGAAAGAAGAGGATCGTTGACACCATGACTGAGATCATATAAATTTTGACACCCATTTCAGCTAAGAGCAAGAAGAGCAACAAAGAACAAATTGGAGATAAAAAAAAGGTAGTTGCTTGTTATAGAGTTAAAGATGAGAGATTGAGAATAAAGATCAGTAACAAGAAAAGGGGCATAGAAGCGTGTGGAGATTGGAGAATATATGACGATAATGTGGGACGGGGTTCCTTACTTTGAAGGCAAGTACAAGTGCTACAATTGTTACTGTGTATGTGTGTTTGTTGGTAGTTGTAGAGATTTTATAGCCAATATGGATATGAAAATTACCTAGTCCGTTGGGATTTGCAAGTAAAAAAGAAGACTTCAAGTTCACAACATGTGGTTGAGGACAACATCTGCATACGTTGGCGTTTGGTACGTAGGTGAGGTTTCACCCTCAACAAAAATGTTACTCTCTCTCAAGTGAAAATCTTCTGTGTTTTGGTTTTCGAGATAATGATATCTAGGATGTATTAGGTTATCAACATTAAACCTGTCTATAATCAAGATTAAACCTGTCTAACTTCTTCTTCCTTTTTTTTTTTCCTACATTTGGGCCTCCGACCCCGCGTTTAGTAGGATTTTATTGGATTGGTCTTGTTGTTTAAACAACATCATATTCTATATATATTTAGACTTTTGAAGAAACTAAAACTTAAATACCAAAATAGACACTTCTATAACTTTGCCATTATACCAACATAATATTAGAATACTTTTTATTCATGTCATCAGAAGATTCTAATAAAAAATTAAAAGGTCCGCTAGAGAATTCAATTTTAATTTGGGTTACGAAAAATAGAATTTTACATTTCTCCAATTCTTCACTTCATATGCACCATATTCTTATTCAAATTTTAGAACACATTGTACCTCCTGTGGCAATTAATGTGTGGAAGTGGGGTGTATGAAGTTAATAGTGTTATTAGGTACAAGCACAGACATAACATCAACAACAACATTTTACTAAAAATTTTGTTAAGACTTAGGATTTGACGAAGTCAAGAAATACACAGTCTTACCCTTAATTAGTAGAGAGATTATTTCCGAAAAATTCAAAGAAAAGTAGAAAAGAAAAGAAAGAAAAAGAAAAAAGTTTTTAAAGTACTGTTTGAAGAAGATAAAAGTAAAAAAATATATACAAATAATTGCGTAAAAATAACAATAAAATGGAATAAGAAAAATAAATTTACAATCTAAAATAGAAAGATAAATT
>JAOQML010000006.1:14306567-14336346 GCA_027568935.1 Erythroxylum urbanii | reverse complement strand
ATGATTCTCACGTAACTATATGACATAAATGTGAAATTATAAAGAATATAAATAAATTAAAAATGATATATTAACGAGAGTCTATTCTTTTGTCTATAAACAATTGAATTTAAAAGTTTGAATAATATTAAAAAAATTTAAACATAATAGTAAATATTGTTTTGTATTTTAATGAAAACATTAGAGTCGATTTTTACCTTTTTTATCTACTGAATTTTTTTACACATTTCATATAAAATAAAGTTGTATTTGAGAGTCAGAACAAGTTCTTATGTTTTTAATATATGTAAAGTTAATTTTAATTATTGTTGGATATAGAAATTATCTAAATTTGTTTGTCAATGTTTACGTTAGGACACCATTGTTTATAACATGATTTTTAGTAAAATATTTCGAATGTAAGGGTATGAATAACTTATAAACAATGACTACAATCATTGTTACGATGAGAATAGTATAATAAACTATTATCACATTTTTTAAAATCTCTTAATTTTATTCTACAACTTGATTTGTATAGAAATATTTTCGCTCCAAAATTAACTAATTGTCCTATTTAATTACCTTAATTTTCATGCTTAAATTGGTAACTGCTAAATTACTAATGAAAATTCGAACGGGTGTAGAAGTTTCGTAAAATCTTTGATTACTATAGTGGTTTCTAGCACAATCAAAAACCAAAAAAAAATTAAATACATAAATATAAATTAACACCGAAATTTGGTAATGCATTTCGGCACACCTTGCCTACGTCTGTGGAGCCCTCACCCAGCTTAATACTTTCACTAACGACAATAGTTTTATAGAAGACTTTACTGAGCCGACACCACTCAACCCTTGACACTATCCTTCGTTCTCTACCTGTGAAAGTATTTCACACCTGATAATACGACCGACTTGTGTTAACTTCAATAGAAGATTTTTCTTAACAATCTTTTAACGAAAGAATAATAAATGAATAACTCGAGTGATTAATTGACTAAGAACAAAAAAGAATACACTTGAGATAGAAAAGAAGGACAACTTCCTGACAGGTTTAGCTCCATTGAAATAGATCTGAAAGTTGTCACTACACATTATGAGCTGATACACGCAAATTCCAGTACTAACTCACAGCTGCAACAGAAAGATATCAAGTATGACAGACCAAGCAAACAAGCCTTCGGTAGAAGACACATGCAATACACAAACCATCTTAGTCGTGAACCACACACCAAAAAATCAAAGAAGAAGTCACGGCAGAATATTAGATAACAACCACACTTAAAGAGCCACCATGAATCACACACCAAAAGAAGACACCTAGCTATGAACACTTCAAGATGTCGCACCCACAAAATCAATCAACGCACATACTGAAACTTCACATACCCAAAATCAATTCACAATTAAACCCAGCTAAAGTCACGCGAATAACATCGCTGTGAAAGTCACAGCTACATATATACACCCATCAAAATGTGTTATGTGATTAATTGAGGACCCAGCCAACATTTGTTCCTTACTTCACCAAGGAGTCTTCACACACACACACACACACACACACACACACAATCTCTAGATTACGCAAATACCCTTCAACCCACACAGACTTGATCTACAAGAGTTTTTCTCTAGATAGAGTTCAAACTCTATCCAATTTTCCATGATAACATATTTTATTCTATCCCACTTTGATTTGAACTTTAAACTCATCAACATTATCTTAGATGTCCAAATATCAAAAAGTGCCAAACCAAATAATAAGATATATACTATCTATCTTAACAATCTCCTCCTTTTTGGCATTATTTGTCATAAATATAAAACTCCCCTTAAATAAAATAATTGGATATATAGTTCACACGGAAAAAAACTCCCCCTTAATCCAACATCAAGTTCCAAAAAAACATCCATCAAGTTTTTAAGTTCAAGAAACATCCAAAAAACAATAATGAACAATTATCCAATCATCCAAATTTCTCCCCCTTGGGACAAAAGGATACCAAAAAGCAAGACTAATAGTCACGGAGATACCTTAAAATCTCCTCTTGAATTGAACAGTCACCAAAAACAATATGATGTCTCCCCCTTGGGAAAAAACAATGCCAAAACCAGAATGCCTTTAATTCGATCAATCTCAGCGAATAAAGAATCATAAATGTAATATACAGTTTTTGAAATATATGTAGGGTTCAACCCTAGATCATTTCAAATAAGTAAGAGCATTAGGAAATTATGAAAATGCATTACATTGACATGCATAACATTAGCATATACACACAATTATTGATAATTTGTACAGATACAAGTTAGCATATGCACTCAATTGACACGCCCCGGGGTATGAAAGATGTTAAATGACTATGATGTGAATTATAAATGGTTATGTCCTGAATTTTGGTTTATTTGGATTCCAATTAGTAATTTGGAATCAATTGTCAATAATTGGGAGAGTGATGAAATAATATGTACATTTGAACTAGGACAAATTCCTAGTGGTAGGATAAATTGATATATGAAAAATTAGGGTTATTAAGCCTATAATTGAGTGACATTTAGAATAGGTAAATGAGTGAAAAATGGACTAGTAATTAAATGACATATGGACCAATTATAGAGTGACAAGTGAACTACTAATTAGGAGACGTATGGACTAATTAATTGGTGACATATGGAAACTTAATATATGGATTAATGGCAACATCTTGATTAAGCAAATATTTTATATGCCTTAAGACAAATGTTATGGAGGAGGATGACACCTAGCATCATGACTAAGCTAAACTAATGCATAAAATGTTTTTGTTGGTTCCCTCTCCTCTTTCTACAGAAATTGCTTGAAACTTTTCTCTATATTTTGTTTGAACCCTAGCCAAATTATAACATGAAATTCACACCTTAATCCTTCACAAAATAGCCAAGAAACTAGCTTAATGTTACTTCCATCTTGCTGCTGAAAATTAACTTGTTTTCATTTTAAGTTTGTGATGAGTTTTTCTTGCATGGAGGGCTAGCATAATCTGGAATTTTGAGCTAAGTTGGAAGCCTAATAAGTAAGTAGCAATTTGATCTTTATGGAATGAATAATAGCATGAGAATGATGACTGAATTGGAATGAAATGCATATCATGTTGATGATGAAGTGTGCTGGAATATGCTAAATGAACTTAGATGTTTTCTATGCTTGTTCTTGGTGAATGAAAACCGTGGGCTATAGGTTGATTCATGGATGATTTAGATTTGGATTTGAAATATAATCAAGGTGGATTTATGCTAAAGGAAGATGTTAATATAGTGTTATTGAATTGAGAAAGAACTAGGACTATATACATGATAATGTATGATAATTTCTAGTTTGATTTTTAATGCAAGAAAGATAATAATTTATGAGATATCAATTGAATAATTTTGAACTAGAATTGGAGAGGTTATTGATGAGGAATTGGAGTATAATTCAGACCTAAAAAAGGTACAATTGATGGACTAATAAGTAGATGTTTTGACTTTGGTATAAAGATGTCAAAATCTAGAAAACTAATGAAGCAAATGGATGGGGACTTTCGGATAACCCATCCCACGATTGTGGAAAGCCATACATGATCATGGAATTGCATGGTAGTGAAGAAAATATTCTTTTTTGTGATTCTTGAACCAATTAAGGATAAAGTACTTAACTATGATGCATTTGGACTTGATTGGAGCTTAAAATGAACCTAATTTGATGTTAGAAGAGTTGGTTAAATGTGTGATAAGTTTTGATTGATAATTGATGTTATACCTTAAGGAAAAGATTGTTTGATAACAATGTATCTAAGTTTGGATTGTAGGAGTGTTATAGGAATGAAGATGTTCATATGAATGCAAATGCATACCAAAGGATATAGATAATGCATTAGGAATGAATGAATGAGAATTGGGAATTATGTGAATACTTGTAATGCTAGAAAAGAGTTAGTAAATGTATGGTTAATGATTAGGCATGATCAAGTGAACTTAAGGTATTAACCTAATTGCAAACTAGTTATGTACAAGCTATAATATTTGAATGATCATGAATTGTGATTAAGGAAACATACCCGGGAAAGTCATTGAGTATGCATTGAATATGGCACATATATGTGTGCATGATTGAACATGTATTTGATTGATCGACTTTGCAATGTGAATTATATGTAATTGCATGATTTTAGATGCTCAAGTCGAACGCCATCATCCTGACATTGCCGGACCATCCAGGCAATAGCATATACTTAAGCGTAATGTGAGTAACCTAGATGTTCTCACTAGGATTAATTTTATTTTTGTTTAACTCCCATTTATTGAACTGTTAAGATCTGATTGTGATAATTCTGGATTTTTTATAGTCCAAGGAGTTTGATATAAGGGAATGCATTGGAAGTGTTATGTTTGTATATGAATCTGAAAGGTATATGAATACTCAACAAATATGTTGAATGCTGGACTTAGGTCAAATGAACGTGAGATTCTGACTGTGCATCATGAATAAATTTTATTGATGACATATTTTGTGATTTGATGCATCATATTAAATATATGATCAGATAAAGGCATTGTGACTGGAGTGATCAGTCTGAAATAACTTAAAGTTTAAAAATATGCATGTAGAGCCTTGCTCCGTGATTAATGAGCCCGATATCCACAATAGGTACAAGGCAGTATATGTATCTGAATAAGCCCGATATCCATAAGAGATATAGGACAGTGAAAGGCACTCGGTCACAACAAAATAACAACGAATGTGGAGTCTCATATACATATGCATTTGTACATTTATGATTATGAATCCTTTTCTAAAATTGTGATGATGAAGTGATATGTTATATTTGAGTATCTGTTGATAATGTGATTGATTGAGATATATAAGATCTGAAAGGGTATATGAAATGTGTGACATCTATTATGTCTTACTGAGATGTGAAATGTTGTGAATTTGGTTTAATGTGAGATATCAGTGTATTTGACATGAGTGAGCTCATCAATGATGATTCACTCACTGAGTTTGTAAAACTAATCAAAATTGCAACGTGACTTTTCAGGTACAAGAGAGGAGACCTAGTTCATAAGATACTTTAGAAGAACGTTTTGGATTAAGAAATGGCTCAAAGGTTTGTCAGCTGACATCTGAGGAATAGTAGACTGTTTTTATGTAGTTTTCTTATGTCATGTAGAACTTTTGTATAAAAGGTTGTAAACTCTCAAATGTTTTGGCAATGTAAGTATTGGTTTTAATGACTATAGTGTAAATCATGTTTGTAAATGAAATGAGTTTCAGTTGAGTTTTTAAGTATTCCGTTGTTTTGTATGATGCCATATAAGAGAACATGACTACTCTAACATGCCATTGTCATAGGATATGTACTTGAATATCATCTGGATGTTCGGGTATATACTCTATGGTAGTGGGGTGTTATAATAAAAATCAGCAATAGGTGTAGCGGAAGAATCATAAACATGTCAAAATGACAATTTATTACCAGTCAAAACACTAGCCAATATAGCAGTACCCACATCAAAGTCATCCTTATACAACTGATTAAATTTATAAATCCCAAAAATGCATTCAACGAATCATAATCAAACTTAATAAATCTTCTTCTCACATAAACCATATGAGCACATATTGCCTAAATTCATACAGCCCACAATATAAAGAAATCAAGATAAAACTTGAAAAACTTGAATTATAGAAAACTCGAATCTTCCTACAATTCTCCAACCAAGCATCAACTTTTTCTCAACATAACTCCATAAATCAAAATCCAAAAATAGAATTCTCAAATAATCAATCAAAACCTAATTCTCACATTAAATATGTTATTTAACAAATAAGGAAAAATCCAAACACATACCAATTAACTGAACCTTTGAAAAATCATAAATAAAAAACTCAAAAACTCTATCGAGCCCTCTTTTTTTTTAATAAACAATATCAAACTATACTTCAAAAATGTAAAGCACATAGTTCCTATGCCCATCGAAAAAATTCAAATCTGGCCTTATTCCTCGTCATATTATCCCTGTCATCAGATGTTTCGATGGCTTCTCTTTCATAAGTAACTAACAGATCCTCTGTCTAACCAGTTTCTTTAACAACAACAATTAACTGTGAATCTGGACAAATTCTTATTTTCCTTCACTACGTCTTTGTGCTTGTACTTGACCCCTTCTAACCTAAGAGTGCTTCGATACCATGGATTTTTGCTACTGGAAATTTAATGTAGAGGTTTTAACCCCTTTGAAACATCATTTGTAACAACTTCTAACATTTTGGTCTTATGTGTTCGATAACCCCACAATAATGACATGTAGGTATAAACCTCTAATTCTTCCTTGAAGTTTCTTCTTGGACAGATCTGGTTGCATTATTTTTCCCTTCATTCACCTTAGAGCATTCACTTTCGTAGCCAATGCCTTGAAGATCTCCTTTAATCTTACCGATTTCTAATAATTTTTCTAACTACTCTGTGCCAGCATTTAATATCCTCAATCCTTTTTCGGTACTGACCAATTTTAGTTTTGCTTCATCAAGTTCATCTAATGTTGACATCAATTTCTTCTCTAAATCTCTAATAATGTTCTTCGTAGATAAGTATTCTTTATTCAATTTTTCATTCTTCTTACATGTTTGCACCCATTTTGCATACATTAATTTATAAGTTTCATAAATATTCTCCTTTTTATCATCTGAACCACTGTCATCACTCTCATAATATAAGATTGAGGTTTGAATTGATTCGTTTGCATTTTTTCCAAAATTTGTCGATTTTCTCATGTTTTTATCATCAGTTATTTCCTTCTTGGTTGCTGTTAAGCAAGCAATTGGACTTTTGTTGTATAAAGCAACTAACGTAGAACTATTCACAATTTCTTTTTAACTACTATATTCACTTTTGGATTCATTCTCACTCCAAGTGCTCTTAAAGGATTTTCCTTTTCTCTTCTTCAAGGTGTTAGCACATTCATTTGCACATGTCCGAAGCTTTGACACTTATAGCATTGAATTTTCTTCACCTTTTTTTCACCCTTCTAAGCTTTAACTTGTTATTTGAAGTTGTTGTTCAATGAGCTCCTACAGTTTAGCCTAAATTCGGGTCTATCCTTTTTCACTCTCTTTAGCCACTTATTGAAATTTCGTGTTAATAATACCAGATCCTCATTATCATCAGATTCATCTTCTACATCATTCATACATTTTCCAGTTTCAGCGTGTAGTGCCAATCCTTTATTATTTTTTTGTTTGCCCCTCAACAAATTTATTTCGAAATTAAGAAGAATTCCAATTACCTTCTCAAACGACAAGTCATTGACGTCATGAGCCTCCTCGATTGCTACAATTTTCGGAATAAATCTTAGAGGTAGCGATCTCAGCGTCTTCTTTACCAGTTTCAGGTTAGAGTATTTCTTCCCGAGTTGATGTGTTTAGTTTGCTATATCACGCAATTTCTCATGGAAATCTCTAATGGTTTCACTGTCATCCATCTTCAGCTCTTCAAACCTCATAGCCAACATCTGAAGTTTTGAGGCTATCATAAATTTCGATCCCTTATGTATAGTCTGCAAAGTGTCTCATGCTTCTTTAGCTAATTCACCAACTGATATCATTGAAAAGCGACATTTATCAATAGCACTAAAGATGGCATGCATGACTTGAGAATTTCTAAGTACTCTCTCGTCTTCAGCTCTTGTCCACTTAGATGGGTCTTTCAGTACTACTTCTCTTTTGTCATCAATTATCAATAGATGTGTTCAGCTATGTAAAACTGAGTTTCATGCTTTTGTTCCTTGTATCTGAATGAATACTCTCATCCGTGATTTCCACATAAGATAATTTGAACCATCTAACAATATTGGTTTGATGATTGATGCCCCTTCTCTTATAGCCATAATTGCGAAACACAGATCTGCACTAACTTGTTGTACCAAGTTTTGATTCGGTGACCCGCTCTGATACTTATTGAAAATTCGAAGGGGTGTAGCAGTTTCGCAAATCTTCAATTTACCACAGTTGTTTCTAGCACAATTAAAAACCAAAAAATTAAACATACAAATATAAATCAACATCAAATTTTGGTAGCGCAGTTCGACATACCTTGCCTACGTTTGCGAGGCCCTTACCCAACTTAATACTTTCACTAATGACAATAATTTTATACAAGACTTTACTAAGCTGACACCACGTAACCCTTGACACTATCCCTTGTCCTCACTACCCGTGAATGTATTTCACACCTGATAACATGAGCGACTTGTAATAACCTCAACAGAAGATTTTTCTCAATAATCTTTTAACGAAAGAACAGTAGACGAATAACTCAAGTGATTAACTAACCAAGAACAAAACAAAATACGCTTGAGATAGAAAAGAATGACAACTTCTCGATAGGTTTAGCTCCACCGAAATAGATCTGAAAGTTGTCAACACACACTATGGGCTGATTCACGCAAATTCCAGTACCAACTTACAGCTATAATAGGAAGACATCAAGCATGACAGACCAAGCAAATAAGCCTTTGGCAGAAAACACACGCAATACATAAACCAACCCAGTCATGAGCCACACAGCAAAAGATCAAAGAAGAAGTCACGATAGAATATTAGACAACAACCACACTCAAAGAGCTGCCGTGAATCACACACCAAAAGACGACTCCCAGCCGTCAACACTCCAAGATGCCGCACCCACAAAATCAATCAGCGCATATACTGAAACTTCACACACCCCAAATCAATTCACAATTAAACCCAGTTGAAGTCATGCGAATGACATCATAGGAAAAGTCACAGCTACACACATACACCCATTAACATGTGTTGCGTGATTCACTGAAGACCCATCCAACATTTGTTCCCCACTTCACCAAGGAGTCTTCTCACACGCGCAATCTCTAGATTACACACAATACCCTTAAGCCCACACAAACGTGATCTACAAGAGTTTTTCTCTAGATAGAGTTCTAACTCTATCCAATTTTCTAAGATAGCAGATTTTATTCTATCCCACTTTAATTTGAATTTTAATCTCATTAACGTTATTTTAGATATCTAATTATAAAAAAAAGTCAAAATCAAATAATAAGATATATACGGTACATCTTAACAACTAAGATCACTATTTCACGGTTATAGGTTGCCTTCAAAAGTTATAGTCACGGATTAATTCTCTTATGTTAGGGGTCTGCATATTTAATGTAAAAATAGATACGACTATTCTTCCATTTCTAGAATTCAACATGCTTAAATTGATGTGATTGTTCACATTTGTAAAATGTAGATCTTCCAATAAATATAGTTCAGTTGACTCCGCATATAAGAAAATATGACTGAATTGGCTAAGAAGGAGTGATTTTATAATTATGATTCCAATTTTTGAAAGGAAATTACGCCATTATTTGAAGATTTTAAGGAAGAAACAAGGAAGCTTCAAGGAAGTGGCGGCATTCCTAAATAGATTGCCAAGTCCTCCTGGAAAGTTCAAACTCCCAAACTCTCTGTAGTCTATCCCTCACCAACACATTGACGCACAAGCACCCATATATAATACAGCTTCAAAGACGGTCTATTCTTCATTTCGGTTGTGTTCTGCGCATATACACATAGACATTTATATATATAAATACATACATGGGCAATTGCTGCAGTTGTTTTGCTCCTAAATCAACCTCTGTCACTGCCACAGTCGCCACGGTTGCCTCAGTTACTGCTCCAACCTCAATACCATCCCCAGACGCAGGTCCCACTTCCGTTGGCCATCTCAGTGATGGTAAATTCATCACTTCCCTGTTCTCTCTGCTTTTAGCTTGGATGTGTGTTTTTGAATCGTATTTTTATGTCCACTACTGTCTAAGGCCTGTGGTTGTTGTTTTGTACGTTTGGTGGGCATTTAACCTGCAGGTGACACATCTTTTCTACGTACTAATGCCTCTGGTAACAGTTGGTTCTCTATGGCGACCACCAACTTCACTGCCAGGATTTCTCAAGCAAGTGGAGCTATTGCAGCTATTTGGGCCAACGGGGGTCCTGTCGACGTTGAGAATGAGTTTCCGACTGGACTGGATGATGAGGAGGGAGCAACTGCCATGGACGCTGTAACGGTAAAAGCTTTCACTTTTGCACAACTCAAAACGGCGACCTCAAATTTTAGAAACGATTTGGTGTTAGGAAGGGGAGGCTTTGGCAGAGTCTATAAGGGCTGGCTCAATGAGAATGATCATGGTACTAGGAAACGTCCAATTGCTGTTAAGAAATTGGACTCAACAAGCAAACAAGGAATTCGACAATGGAGGGTACTTTTCTGACCATTGTCTTTCTCACTTTACATTGTTTTCCTATCGTATTGCCCAAAAAGAAAAATTCAATCGAATACCTTAAAGATAGAATGATCATAACCTGCCGCTCGTACGGTGTGAACGTCCACTACAGATAATAAAACCCTTGAAACCAAGAGCCGCACAAGTTGAAATTGAGTCCTCTATATCATAAGAGGTTAAACTTGTTGGTTGAGACCAAGAATCAATCAATCTAAAAGTATCAATTCATCTTTATTCAAATTTTTATTGCCCGGTTAAAATGATAAAGGAGAAGCTTTTATGTTCTTGATTTCGAATTTTCATTCCCTTCATTCCTGGTTGGTTAATGAATCACCTCACTTTAAAACAGGTGACTTGGCTTATTGAGTCTCTTGGGTTTTATTGTTGGATTAGATATCACTTTTCTCTGTGCATTAATGCAGACGGAGGTGGGTTTCTTAAGAAGGCTGTATCATCCTAACATTGTAAAGCTGGTTGGATATTATCGGGGAAATGACGAGCTCATGATAGTCTATGAATTTATGGAAGAAGGCAGTTTAAATTACCATTTGTTTGGAAGTGAGATTACTTAAACTTGATAACTTCCATCTAGTTACTATTATTGCTAGTTATTTATTCCAATCTATATATTTAGGGGGCTCGGGTAGGCTGCTCCCTTGGGGGAAAAGGGTCAAAATTGCAATGGAAATGGCTCGAGGTCTGTCTTACTTGCATACCATGGACACACCTATAATTTACAGGGATTTCAAGTCCTCTAATGTACTGCTTGATAAGGTAAACGATCAAGAATCCCCGCCTTTCCTTTTCCTTCACAAAGTGTTTTTTTCTAACTCTTTTCTTCAAACATCTTTTAGTATTATAGGCCGAAGATATCAGACTTCGGCTTGGCAAAATGGGGGCCTAGGGCTGGTAATCCATGTGTAACAGGGCACGTTATGGGAACCATCGGTTATGCTGCTCCGGAATATGTCTCAACAGGTAATTACCTTAAATCATCTGGGTTTGAACTGCAAAATAAATGATATTGATAATATCTGCTGATTAACTAGGGAACTTGTATGTAAAGAGCGATGTCTATAGCTTTGGTGTTGTTTTGGTGGAGATGTTGACAGGGCTACGTGCTATTGACAAAAAGCGTCCAACTTTGCAACGCAACATGGTTACATGGACCAAACCCTTGTTATCAGATAGAAGAAGGTTGAGACAAATAATGGACTCCAGGTTAGACGGAAAGTATTCACTTAGGGAGGCTTTCGAAATGGCAATTCTTGCTCTTAAATGTCTACATGAAAAACCTCAATTCCGACCATCGATGAAAGAAGTTGCCGAGACTCTGCAAGACATTGGAGCTTACCATGCGACTGTTTAGATAATTCCCTGAACTCTGTATGTAGATGGAGATGGTTTTAGTTTCGCTTTCCCTTTCCTACAAAAAATTGGTGTATACATATATAGAATGTTGTCCATACCTGCTGCCTCGACTACTTGATTCAGTTTTGCCTTTGTAACATGTGATGGTACCTTCCAGAACGGATAGCAAAGTTTGCTACTGCTTTTACTTTTCCAACTTAGAAACTTCTCTTTCTTTAAGATTTTCTTGGTTGTTACTTGAATGTGGAACTTTCGATTGACATGGATACGAAATTTCGATTGATAAGGATGGGTTCGATCGATGTAACTGGAAAATAAGTCGAAAAATCAATATTAGTTAAAAATGATTCGTCCAACTTTTGGTGGACGAAGGATATGATTAATAATCAGGGTTAGCAATGCTTTCAATTCAGTCAATTTGAACTAATAGCATTTATTTCAGGTAGAAGTAGATTTGTCATGCCTACGTATAATGGGGACAAAAAAGGATTTCACAATCATTTTCCACTATTGAGTCATTTCTTTCTTTTTCTCCATTCATTTCAAAGCATTATTTTTGTTGTAGCAGAATTCCTCGTATTTTCCTATTCTGAAATTTCTATTCAGATTTTTTTGACTTACCATACCATCATTCGAATCCTTATTCCTTAATTTTTTTTCTCTCTCTTATGATAGTAACACTGAGTAATATTGGTCTCGTGTCCATATACAATATGGTCAGACCCGGTCTTCAGTTTAGGATCTTCTGTTCATCCATTGAGGAAGGAATTAGCAGTCAAGTTAGCATTTTAGTTGTCCATGGATATGTTCCATTTGATAGCTACATTGCTACTTATTTTGGTGATGCCTTTGGCCATGACGACCTCTCTAATTGTTTGTTATCATAGCTTTCCTCTAGCTAAAAGCTTTTGTGTTTATTTTTTATCAACTAGGCCACAAAATCTACGAATTACAAACACAGTCACCAAAAGTTTGCTTAAACTTATGTACAGACTTTGATGATTTACAACTATTGAACTAGGAATAAATGAGAGCAATGGCTTGCATTACTACATGGAAATTCGAGATAACTATATCTTTGAAATTTATTTTGAGAAATTAAAGGAGAATGACATAATTATTGATGAAAAGTAGTTGGCTTGGCTGGCCAGTTATTCGTGGACAGAATTCAATCCTTTCAAACGAATAAAATAGAAACCCAAAAGGGAAGCGATATAAGGCCTTAAAGTTTCCAGGAACAATTTAACAAATCCAAAAGCCGCAACTTGAACTTACATAAAAACTAAAAACGGAAGTGAAGCTACTAGACTAATCCAATCTCCACTCCATCAGGAATTAACTAGTTGTTATTAATATTAAGATGTAACTAGTCCTACATATGGAAAATGAATGTTGATCACTTATCTTTTATCTTCTGAGCTGGGGGATCTTAGTCATCAAGCATGAGAAGATTTCATCTATTATTGGTGTCTCTACTACTAGCCATCGATTGAACATCATTAGCTATTATGATTTCACCGAATCCAATTTAAAGTTCTAGGTATAAAGCTTTGGCTTTCTTGAATTTTATCTTAGAATGACTTGTGATTCCTCTCTTTCCACAAGGCCCTAAATGCTATAATTGAACGCTAATTTGAATATGAGAGAGTCACCTTAGTCTAAAATTTTAAACTCCAATTCTTAGTCATTCCTCTTTAAAACAGAAAGTGTTATAGAGAAATTGTATGTGCGTATAGAGAGCTAATAAAAATTAACATTTGAAAAATAAATGATTTATGGTCTCGATTTCCTAGTTACAAAACTTGTAACAGAGGCAAGAACTTTCCTTGATTCTATCCTTAGTCTTCAACCTTTGTCTAATTGCTAACTATAAGATAAAAGATACTTTAGGGAGCTAAGATTAAACCAAATTAGTTTATCCTAGTTGATTGTTTGGTTGTGCTCTTTGAAGATGTCCAAATAAGATTTATTATTGAAGCATCTAAAGTTATGCTTTAACAATATAATAGAATCAACATTTGCTTGATTTGGTCTATAATTTAGTAAATTAGCCTTGATGAATGAAAATCCTCTTAATTTGCAATTTCATACCACCCATTGAATAATTCCTTGGTTTAGGGAATATGAAATATCATTCCTTGGTTTCAATTTCCATAAGCTTTTATTCTTTAAGAAATAAGAGTGCATCTACTTAACTTAAATGGATTTATTATTGGTGTAAAGCATCTAAAAAGCTTTTATTCTTTAAGAAATAAGAGTGCATCTACTTAACTTAAATGGATTTATTATTGGTTTAAAGCCTCTAAATTGTCTTTGCTATGAGCATCTTATTTGTGGCATTAAAGGGAGTGTTCTAAGTCTTCTTTCTTGTATTAGAGTCTATATGCCAGTCCACTTGAACAAAAGAATTTCAACAAAAGGAATGTTAAGATGTCATTGTTTTAATGGTCTAAAAAGTTAGCAAGTTTATTTTCCTTATTGTCTTTCTTAATCCTACTTAGGTAGAAATTTTTTTATTGGTACTCTTTGAGTATTTCTTTCTTTGGCTCCGTCTCTTTGTCTTTCACCTTCTCCTCATCCTTCTTTTCTTGTATAATAGCCTTATTCTCTTCAACTTTTACTCCTTTCTATTCATCAAAGTCACTACATTTATATCATAATCTTTTATGTTAAAGTCATTTTAGGTTTAAATTTTCACTTCAGCCCATTTAATTTAAGATGCATTGTTTTCACGTCATTTATATTGAGTTTTTAATCCTTTTCTAGCTTCTTCCTTTTTTCAAGCCTTAATAATCATTTTAGCCTTTATCTTTATCTTTATTTTATTTTTAACCCAAGTAAAATTACAAACTTCTTTGAATTTCTTCTCCAAACCTTTTAGATATTCTATTTTAAAATCAAACTCTATTTTTATTTATTTTCAAATTTTCTAAAAAAATTGTGAAATCTTTTAATTGCTTTCCTATTAAAATTTAGTAAAGTTGGTTTACTCTTTTGACTCAAGTGGGAAGTAGAAATGGTAACTGTGTATTGCTTGTTGGTCAACAGAGAAATTGATTGTAACAACCTCTAACCACGCACATATTCTCTCAGTTTTCTTTCTTCTCTTGCTTCTTTTTCTTTCTTGCGATACAAATTCAATAAAAACAGATTTAGAGTCCGTTGTCCATGGAAAAGGGACGACTACTGTCATAGTTATTCCCACCAGTTGTAGTATCCAAATACATTGATTTAGTATGTTCTCAGCTACAAGTTATTTACATGTTTCTATAACCTACGATTCTTTAGGTCTGAAAAAACTTTACGCGCTACTAGTATACAGTTAGTAGATGGACATCAATCTCAAGACTTCCACATTGGCTATTCTGACTTCATTGAGGACAGGAAACTACGGACCCTTCTTTCATGCTTACGCAAAACTTACTGTCCATGTTCAGGTGAGGTGCGGCACATCTCATCAGCACAAGCATTAGGGACATAGATTGCATTCATTAACGAGCTATGCTTCCAGCCATAGAATAAATACACTAGCGCTCCCACTACCAGCCACACTGAGACACGAAGCCACGTGTACGCCCTGTAGGTATGCGAGTGGTAAAATGATCACATCTTAAGTTCTGGCTTCCTTAACATTCTCCATAACTTGAAAGAAGATTGTTTGACACTCACCCCAAATTAACCAACAAGTAGGTGTTGACAAGTATGCTAGAAACAGGTAAGTACGGAACAAATGGACAGATGAAACCTGGAAAGGAGGAGTAAACAAAGTCATATTGGAAACGATTACATGCATATTAGGCCTAGTGCCATCGCTGCCGAGATTAGATGAAATCTACTACAGTGATTTTACTTCCCAAATTTCTTCGCACGTTTTCTACAACTTCTGTAAGAAAAGGAAAACTTTCACAAATTTTCAAAGTGATTGCTTGAGTAGGGAGCCTTCTCCAAGGCAGGCAATTCACGTCAAACCAATCTGCTAACATATCATGAGATGGAATAACATGTACCTCCAGTGTGCCCAAAGCTATGCCTTGCATTATCTTGAGCTATGCAAGCCAAAACCACCAAACTGCACAACAAAATAGCTCCGCCTATTGTACAAAGTGCAAACCGAAGAAAGCTGGTACAATCACCAATATAAAGGAATTAGAAGAATTGAATAAGTTACCGAGTATTGTACCCAGAAAGTGCATATACATCGTGGATTCCAATAAAGGGGATTATTTGCCTTTGTTTACTGTCTTAGACATACTAATTATTAATTTGTCACCTTTTACTCCAAATGCAATTCCCAAGCTGAGTTTAAGGCAATCACCCAAGATGACACAGATTCTAAACCCTGTATTGATGAATTTCTAGATCACACTATTCTACAGTATGATATAAACTGAGCACTTCTTGGGATCCAGATAAACCCCACGAGGTTGTAAGTCAAAATAGAGGACAAACCTGGGAAGGTTTCCAAATGAAGCTGCAGATGCAAGAAAAAGAGCCCCTGCACACACAAGGGTAATACTCCAAGCAGCGATTTTCCGCCTCTTGAGTTGATTATAGTGCTCTACATCACATACAAGAAGCCATCAAAATACGCATAGATTAGCACCACTCGCTACAGGGCTGTAGGTCATCTTATCAGTATTCTTGAGCTAAAAGAATTTTTTTAAAAAAGTACAAAGAACAGATACTTCTCTGGCTCTAAAAGCTCAAGCAGTAATCAAAAGAACATAACAGACGTGTTGAATTAACCATGCCAATATCACATTCACCTGAGTACTACAGGGAAATTTCTGATTTTGTATAGAACAAATGGAGTCGATTATGGTTCCAGATTTCTTTTTCCCGAGATGTTTCTGATTCCCTTTTCACTTATAGTTTTCAATTTTTGGTACTACTCTTTCAGCACCCCACAACCAAAGTTGGTCAACAATAGCCAGAAGATGCCAGCTAGAGTTCACCGTTCTATTCTATCTTTGAAATGCTTATGCATTTAATAAGCTATCAAGTCAAACTGAAGCAAAAGAGATAAAAGAAAATATAAAAAGAAGAGTAAAAGAAGTCACATCCCAACAGCAAAGAGGGTATCTAGAAAATACCTTGAGACACGTGTTTCAGAAGAATAAAGAGTCACATCCCAACGGCAAAGAGGGCATCTAGAAAATACCTTGAGACACGTGTTTCAGAAGAAGGGGGCGTCCAGTTGATGTCCCAACATTGTCAAATAAATGATGAGTCCAATCACAGTTGTTGACAGAATCTTTTATGCTTCGACTGGAAATCTCCTCAATATCTCCACTGAATTGTATTGATGATGAATCAATAGATTCCTGAAGTGAAGACGGATAAGGCATCTCATCTGGTGGAACATATCTGAGTATTAAGACGGAAACAGCTACAGCAGTGAATGCAAGAAGAGTACCCACGCTAACCTGTACCAATAAGAAATATCTTCATGATTATATCCTGCATCAAAGGTATAACTTTCAAAGAGTAGGATATACGCTCCTCCTGACGCAGCATATACTTAATTCATGCACTTACCATACCAGCCAACTCTGAAACTTCCATGAAAAATGCTAGTGCTGCAGCAAGAATACCAATGATGATAGTGCTTTTTACTGGAACCTGGGTGCGTTTGCTAATGTCCGAGAAAAATGATGGCAACAATCCATCTCTAGCCATAGCCATGAAGAGTCGGGGCTAAGAAAAGGAAAAGTGAATCAAAAGTAACAATGAGACAAGATTTATGATTGAGAATAGAATATTCCACAAACACCTCATCATAGAGAAAACTGATATTTGTAAAGATCTTCCAAGTCACAATATTTAAAACACAATGAAGAATTCACTGTATTTAATTGATGAATTTCTAGCATGTCCAAATGAAAAGAGAAAAAGAAAATTGGATGGGGAAAAATGAAGAGAAGGTTGTAGGACTTTTCATGCAGTTATGTTTGCAACTAAGAGGAGATACATGCCTGTGGAAGAAGTGAACCCATTAAACTTGCACATAGAGCAGTGACCGCTCCAGTTGTTATTATATACCTGCGATTAAAAAGTTGAAGGAACTGTTATGCATTATAGTCAAAGTTACAATTAAATGAATCCATAAAAAGTAGATAACATCTTACATTGCCCATTGCATCCCATGAGAAGCAAAACCTGAAGAGATTGGGGTATCCGGATCCAGAGCATAATATGGAACCAACCCAACAATAACAACAGATACAAGCATGTAAAGAATGCAACAAATAAACAAAGAAATACCAATACCCAAGGGTAAATCTCGTTGAGGATTTTTTGCCTGCAATGAAAATTGTAAGATAAATGATTCTATTCAAAATTCATAACTGTAGCTCATAAGAGGGCACCATTACAAAGGCAATCAGATGAAGTATAACTCTAGATTGGTTTTAGCTATCATGAAACAACGAAAAGCATCCAGGATTGTTTAATCAATCAATTCCCTGCAACATTTTACTCAAAATAAGTATGGTTGATTTTGATCAGCAATGAAGATTTAGATGAAATATGAACAATTCCTTCTTTATCAGGAAACAAACAACAGAAGGATATTTGCTAGGAATGAAGTGTGGACCGAAGTATCTCTGTTCCAGGATGATTTGCTCAATTTTTTAAGCATGCATGTAAAAGAAAGCCATGTAGCATGTAAAAGTTTCAATTTTCTAGATATGAAAGCATTTTTCATACTAAGGAGCATGTGCTGGCAACTTAATTCGACTGTGATTTTTAGTTTTTATTTTCTGCTGCATGTAACAGCAATGATATAAAGAGCTGACAGGCAAAATTACCTCTTCAGCAGTGCTAGCAACTACATCAAAACCAATGTATGAAAAAAACACTATTCCAGATCCTGCAAGCATTCCACTTAAACCAAAGGGAAAGTACCTATAACATGAACAAAAAGCTAATAATCAACTTGAGTATAAATTTATAACTGATATAAGCATCACATACATAGAAAAAAGAAGAAACTTGTTACCTAGGAACTTCATATCCAACCCATCCAGTCTTGAAAGCTAAGTAACCACCAGCTACTATGATGAAAAGCATCCCACAGACATTCACTGTTGTGACAATTGTTTGTGCTAATGAACTCTGTCAAATGAGGAATTCACTCAAATCAATTAAAAGAACATGTACAGACTTGCAGATAGTGATGTAACAATAATGTTACTAAAATGTTTTCTTGTGCAAAAAAAGAAGAATGAGAGTTCAATTACCTCCTTAATTCCAATGCATAATAGTGCTGTGACAGCAAGAACTAACACAGCAGCAGATGGATCTACCACGATATCCAGCCCAGCAATGGTATGGCGGGCCAAGTAGAAAGGCAGCTTATCTTGACCTCCAAAAAGTAGGGCCTAAGTGGACAAACAGATAAGTAATGTGCATGGAAACTACTCCTAAACTTCAAGGCACAGCATATGCTTCGTAGATATTTCAAAATGCCAATAATCTTAAAGCTGGATATCATATCCTGTTACAATTTTGAGTGAATGTTTCGTATCTAAAGATATTTATACTTCTTTTCACATATAGAAACATGAAATTCAGACCACTTTTATACTTAGATAAAATGACTGTGCTGGTCTCAGCATAGCTGCAACAGATGAATCTTTAGAGGAATACTTGGAGGAAAGAAAACAATAAAGTAAGACCACCTGAAAATTATAGTCAAGCCACAAGTCCCACATAAACTACAGCTAAGGTAGCTAATACTTGGAAAGTCAATTATCTACGTATATTCCACCCATTCATGTTAAAGTGGAGAAAATAAAAAAATGCCACATAGGCAACTTAAGCTAACTGTCATGGAATATCACCATAAAGAAGCATATACCACACGTGATTACATTATCCACACATGCATCCACAACCAACCTAAAACCTACGAAACATATCAAAACCACAATCATAGTAAGACTTTCAAAAGTAAAAGAAATAAGATGAAAGTGCATGGTTATAAAGAAAGAAATGAATTATCGCTGGTAAAATTCGAACATCCTCTCTAACGCACCAGATTTGGTGTTAGGCCACGAGCAATTGCAGAACCACCAATAGTGTACTCCAGAATCAGTGCCCAACCAATCAACCATGCAGCACTACATGTTAAAGTCATGCCAAAGTTATTGACTTAATGCTAAGTCACCAACCTGAACTTAGAAGGGTACAAGTTCATTGGACTTTTCCTTTGTAATTAATTTCCAATAACTATGCACAAGGTGCCTTAAGCAGCATAATATTTGAAATTTTATTAGCTTGTCATTAGAATAAAAAAAAAATGAAGACGAATCCTACATCTGGCACATCAATCAGTTGATTTCATCATACTAATTGAGCAATTCATCACTATTGCTAGCATTTTTTTTATGCAATAATGTGTATTTAGGAATCAAAATAGAAAGCTAAAACGTTTCAACAAGTTTCAGATTACCATTCCCCAATACAAATGTATGTGTAATGATAGGCACTCCCAGCAGATGGGCATCGACATGCAAGCTCGGCATAACAAAATGCTGTGAGAGCAGCAGCAATTCCAGCAATGAGAAATGAAATAGAAAGAGCTGGTCCTGTTTGCTCTCTAGCAACTGTTCCTACAAGTATATACACTCCAGCTCCAATCGTTGTTCCAACCCCTGGTTACATGATGCAAGTATTGCCAACTATTAAAAGCCACCAACAGTTTTCAACATGGTTGAACACAAGAGACAGAAGAAACAAAGACAATAGACACTCAGGTATGGAAGAGCTGCACATCATAAAGGCTTACATCTAGTTAGTAACTAATGATACTGGGCAAACATACAAGTCAGAAATCGCACAAAGCTTTAACAGAAGTCCCCAGTGTCATCGGTAAAGCTTAAAAGTTAACTAATGTGGTCATCGACATTCAATAGTGTTGTCAGCTCCGTTGTCGTGATAATAATAACTCGTGACAACAGAACATAAAATTACAAGAAATTGCCTCTTTACAAAATTCAGAGAGCAAAGAGAATGCAAGATAAGATTTCCCCCAAAGCCACTATACAGACTAAAACCCAAAATGACAAGATGAAAGCTTGGGATCGAAATTCAAAACCCATTTGGGGAACGATGGACAAGGTTTAGTATTTTTACCAATGGCAATAAGGTCCACAACAGAGAGTTTCTTGGCCAGCTGACGCTCGCCATCTCGCGCGATATTAACGGAATCAACCTGTTTTCGCCTTATCAAATTGCTAAAACCCCATGAACCCTTTGCTACTCCATGTTTTGGCATGTCAGTAACATCAACCATACCCATCAACCAAAACACGAAAAATAACTATGCCTTTCTTGATTCTGCTATCTTCCACTTTCAGAAAGAATCCAACTTTATAAAGCAAAAGACACTGCTCTTTAAGTAAAAGTGGTGATATATATGCACTCAAATCGAATGGACGAGGCAGGTTGGGAGAATCTGAAGGAAACTGACAGAAATCATTATATGCTTTTTGTTTTAATCATTGATTTGGTTTGTTTACAACATTTTATGGATATTTCTGTTTGATTGGTACAATATATAATTAATGGTTGTTTGTCTTTATTTATACTAGCCAGCAAGTTGTGAAAGCAACGCCGGTGTATGTAAGTACAAACGAGCAGAGACGGAGCGTGGTCCAGTTAAATTGCACTACAAAAAACGCTTGGTAAGATCAGTACAACGTCGTCGATGTAAAGGCCAAATCATCAGAAATCCCACGCGCCGAAGAGGTAAAACACTCGGACCCTGATCAAAGTAAATTGTGACAAAGCTAACAAACATAGAAGGAGAATTATAAGAGATTCCAGCCAAGTCTCACTGTTGCCTCCTTAACCGTCATTTCTTTTTAATTCAATTAAATACTTTATAATTTTCTTACTGCATTTTAAAAATATTTTTATGTTTCTTTCTCTCTACTAATGTATATGATGTAAAGGGCTATTTTGCATAAAGTAAGATCACCTTATTAATAAACTGAACTAACTGTCTAATTCTATGGTAGTTCTTTTCGACTTCTTGATCCAATTGACATGTACGAAAAGTATACATATTTTATTAAGTATTTGGTATGATTTAATATTAAATTACTTTGTTTTACTTATTTTTTGATATCATTTTAGTTAATTGTGAACATTTGACTTTAGAATATTATTATTCAAGAACTGGAAGCCAATTTAAGTAAAATTATGAATACAATCAAAATTCCTAGATAAAAATATGTACTAGCTTAAGCATTAGAAGGATCAACTATACTAAGTGATATAAACTGGGCCTTGACCATTTATAAGATCGGTTTACAAGTACAAGGAGAAATAAGAAGATCCACAATTTACTGGCACAAGTGTGCTAGATACCATGTCTATCACCCAGATGAAACAGGGAGATACATGGTTTAATGACACGACCATATCAAACAAGGAGATACATGGTTTAATGACACGACCATATCAGATATCATGTCCATCACTAGAGGAAATAATGACATTCATAATATAGGAAATGTTTGTTAGCAATTTTAAAGAGATTTTAGTCAACTTTTGGATAAAACACACACTAGAGACATCTTTTCCAAAAGTTAGGATTAAATATCCAGAGGTTATAAATCCATCAAAAAGTTAATTGTAATTTATTTTTAGTTAAAGAATCAAGGTCCAAACACCATCTCAACGAATCAAGTTGTTGGTTATAATCAAGACTTCATCTAAATTTATTTATATCTTTATATCTTTGATTTTATCATTTGATTTTACTGTTATGAACATTTTTGTGCCTAAATACTTTTCTATGTTTGTATCTCTAGTGGATACTTTTGTATGGATTGATTTAGATTTACTTATATTATGGAACATATTTCTATATTGAATGATCTTAATGCATATTTATTGATGTTAGTGTCTAAATCTAATTAAAAATCTTTATGATGCCTCGATAGAGCTTATTTATGAGTGGACTATAACTTAAATAGTAGGGTTAAATAGGATGCTCGAAAGAGCCCTATATGATCTTATGATGTTATAGTAAAATCATTGATAGGAGATCCATAAATCGTAATGCATTCAAATGGTTGTTAGCCCAATATAAATATTGGTTAACTAACTGAAGAATAGATGATTATAACCTGAGAGAGTACAATTTCAGTAATTAGGTGATGTGTTTGGCTTATACCATAAGCAAGCTACACAGCTATAGTTAACACTAGCAATTATAGGTTGATCCTATGAGGACTAGCTATTAACTACTAATTTCACACATATTTAATTATCTAGATTATCGAGCACAATTGAACAAAAAAAACAATTCTAAATTGCCAAATCAAAGTAGTGATCAATATTAAAGAAATTAATATATAAATTAGATCTAATTAAGGTATTCCTTAAAATTTTACTATATGTTACCTTAACTTCACTTTAGTTTAATGAATGATGCTAGTTTATTGGAAGAGTAAAAACTCCTAGGATACAATTATGCTTTCTCTCGAGCAACATAATCCTTATCGTTAAATTGAATTAACTGAAATCTCTTTCTAATCAGGAAAACTTAATAATGCATTAATTCATTTTGTGAATTTGGTGATAACTTTTACCTTGACCTAGAAAGAACATGTAATTCTCTCTTGTGGAACCCTCATTATTAGAGAAATAGAATAGGATATGATAAAATACAGACAGTAACACATTGTCATGTTCTTATTGTATTCTTAAGCCTTTCTTTACATCTTCTCAAGTTACTCTAAATCGACTTGATTCTTCTCCAATTTTTTTTTCCTTTTTCCTTAGAGAGGTTAAAACAAGATTTGGCACAAATTATAACTCATTTTGAATATCAATTCATATAAAATATATAAAATGTTAGCTGAATGCTGCTAAAATTTATGTCATAAGTAAATTATATCCTGTATATATCAAACTCCCCTACACTTAAGCAACTACTTTTTGTCCTCAAGTAAACCAATTTCATCATCCCAACTCAAATAGAAAGCGATTCTAAAGAAAAAAACATAAAACAAATTAAGCATAGCAATCAAGATTCTCCACTACTCATCCAATCACAAATATCATCAAAGTGTTACGTAACTAACTACCTGTACCGGTCCATCAGTTAACTTAATTCACTTCATGTTTCAAATTTCAATGCAAATGACTAATTTTAACTTTATGTATAAAATGAACACACGTGAGAAAAAATGCTTTAACTTTTGAACATGTTCATACCTTTTATTAACGTAAAATAAAGCATCAAATTTAATTATCCTAAGAGCATTTAAAAGCTTGCTTGAGAATTCACCTATCCTTTTTGAAGTGAGAGTAAACACCTTATTATGAATGCTCCTAGTTACTCAACTAGCTCATTGTCTCCAATTACTAATATCACTCTTTAACTTCAACCTTTTTATTTGTATGAAGCAAATGGATTGAAATTATTTAATGCTCAATTATTCATAGTTTTTTTAATTTTTTTGGATAATGAAAATGCTTAAAGGAAATCACACTTACTCGATACATATACATTTATATAAAAAGCATCAAGATGTAAATCAAATGTTTATTCTCTAAATTCATAGAATAAATTGAATTCACTTATTCATTAACACTTATAGCTAGCTACCTAGACATTTAGAATTACAAAGGTAGTCAAATTCATAGTTAATTATCTCTATTAGTATGCTTTCAAAGAAAAAATCTAATAATTGATTTTTATTAAGAAATTCATGACAAAAATTGATAAGTGGTTATCATTCCCTTATGCTTGAGATGGGCATTGTCTTAAATGTAAAAAGCATACAAGAGCAATGAAAATAAAGTGACAAGGGGATAGCAAAATGGTATAGGACTTGTACTTCCTTGATGTAAGACGTATAGGCCAAGCTTTGTTAAAATTATGTGACACTCAACATTCCATTTAAGTACCATTTGACACAGTGGAGACACCTGATAAAACATGAGTCAAAAAATTAATTAAACCAAGATACAAAGGGAAAATATTAAAAAAAAAATCTTTATAAGGATAGTTTGATGTTGGGACATATGGCCATATCATCCATGGATCTATCATAACATCTATAGAGCTTATGTCTACCGAGTCTCTAAGGGATGACATAGTAGTTGTTGCTTGTGTGTCCTTCTAATTCTCCATTTCATGATCAAGTGTAGTAATAATGCCCCTTTATTGTCCCTGAACTAATGTCACGATGGGTTCCTTCGTCTACTCCTCTGTTGATGTCTCTTTTGGATTTATATTAATTATGTACTCTTTTGTGTCTACCTTATGTTTCTATATTTTTACCTCCCCTTATGTAGGATCAACAAGTCAGACTAGTAGTGGGGATCTCCACATCGAGATTTTATGTCATCCTTATCAAAGTATCTCTTAACCAATTCATGTACTAGTCTATGTATGATGGGTTAGGTGGCTAAAAGGTAGGTATATAGCTTATAGGTTAGGGTAGTGTCAATATTGGCGTATGCTCCACACTCATAGCCAAGCCCTCTTGTAGGCGAACCTCCTCCATTAATTGTAGTGGTGTACTGATAAGAGAAAAATTTTGATCTTGTACATCCTTTTAAAGCTCCACCATCCTTATGTCTTATAGAATCTCCACAGTGAGAGGAGTGGGAGCACTAACTAGTGTTAAATCTCACTCTTCTTTAACCAATCCTAACCTCCTAACCAATTGGGTGATTTTAATTCCTCTTCCCATAGTCCCAAAGTTAGACTAATGCAAATAACTACAATTGAGTTATACGAAGTACATCAACACTTACACTAGACGAAATATACAATGTATGAATAAGAAGTCTCGTTAGATGACTACACTTATGCTCTCCCACTTAGCATACAACGAATGCACTAGTAATTTATAGAAGTACCTTATGGTCGGGAAATGGAAGCATGACATCTTAGACTAAGTCAGGCGTTAGGTTCTCAAGGTGGCCGTGTTGTTTCAATGGTTCCTCAAGTGGACCTTTGTGTCGTTTTAATCAAGCAATGTCATACTAGGTTGTAATGTGAGGGTGTGCTTGTTAAAGTAAAACTTGACTTAAACTCTTAATTGGTTATAACTAAAGTTATGTTTGATGCTTTCGTGCAAGAACCTAACTTATGTTTGATGCCTTCGTGTAAGAATCTAACTCATCCTGCCTGGATGTCTTATTATTGTCAACTTAAAAGATGCATATGAATTTTAAGACAAGCTTCTAGTATATAATCTCCTAGATATTGAAAAATGCTACCATTCATCAAAGGTGATGATCTTACTCACTCAGTCTACCAAATCAATCTCATGCAACACATCCTAATCTATATATTATAACAGCCTGAACTGATTGATGTGTATGGACTATAAATACTTCAAATAAAGCTCGATAAAGAAATACAAGAGTGGGTGATCCAACTAATCTTACTATTCATATTATATAAGAAAGGGTGCTTATAGTGGAACCTTCATGATAGATGTTTATTTGACTATAATTATACACTCATATTTAACATGTTTTGCTTGTTATTCAATGGTTTTGTCGTACTTGTGGTACTTATGTAACACCTACATACCCCCTGGGAGAATATGCAGATGCCACATATAACAGCACCCAAATATAACATATCAACAATTCCAAGCATTTTCAGAAACTCAAGTAACATACATTATATTTCATTACAAGTTGAGATATAAACAAAATGCATTACACATATTGTACTTATCAAAAACATGTCTAAATCCTAATCCATCATATATTATAGTTATTACAAACCTTCAAACAAAATTACAAACTGTCTCATTTATCAGATACAACTCAAAACCAAACTCAAACATACATTTTTTCAAAACAAAACTTAATCATCTTGGCCGCTGTGGTTGACATTGTCCCAGTCTCAAGTCTTCTTAACAAAACCTACATGGGGCAAAACTACCGCACTAAGCATAAAGCTTAGTGGGGAATAACTAAACCATACATAAACTAGCAACTATTTAACAGTTACCTATCGTCCACATATACTGAATCAAATTATATCATAAGCAATCATTAAAGGTTCATATTAAAGAACAATTCAAGCATAATGGATTTAATAACATAATATGATCTATCACTAGAGAATATTTCTCATACTAGTGCCAATCATTTAAGTATCAGAACAGATAGTACAAATGTCAGAATTGATTATCATAATAGGGTATAAACCCTTTAAATCAGAATATGAATTCTATTAGAGTAGACATTATTTTGTATCAATCCAAAATTATCTTATATTAAATCAGAATTTGTTTATATCAAAACAAAACATGTATCAGAATATAAAACAAGTTAGATTGCTTTTCCTTTTTACAAAAATGGGTAACGAGACCAGTACAGAAGATACCATGATTGGTATATGAATCAGAAGAAACTTAAGTCTCTGAGATAGAAGACACAGAAGTGTCTAAAATCAAAAGACACCGGGGTGTCTAGTTACAGAAGATACCTTAGTGTCTAATTACAGAAGCAGCTGCTAACCCTTCTAGGCATGACTATTTACCCACAACTAGGACTCAGCAGTCTTTAAAACAAACCATTTTAGATTTCAGAATTTTATGCAAAAGAAGAAGTACAACGTATGTCTTTATTCAAATGAACTTATTCATTGACATTTGATCAAACATAACATACCTTATAAACACAAACATGTGCAATTATGCATCAATAGAAGTGTCAAGTCATCACACATTAAATATATGCACACAATTAGCAAGCACTTCTAATACAATCCTAACTATAAAACTCCTCGGACAGCTGATGGTCCGGTAATGTCACGATATTATCACAGAAATTTCCAATTCACAATCATCCATATTCAGTTAGTAATATATAAGCCTTAAGAACTCATTCATTCATAACCACACCAAGCTATTCAACATTATGTTCATCATTATTAAACCATACATCCTTTATATTAACATCTCCATTAATAAACCATAACTCAATTACCTTTTTCTCCATTAATCTAACATCATATGGGGATTAATTTCCTTTTACTCCATTAATCTATCATCATCTAGGTTCTGTTTTAATCACAATTAATTTAACATAAACCATTGTTAAAGTCCTAACCTTATATATGTCAACAATTACATAACCAAGTTTAGCATTTTCTTAGGACAGGTTTCAAGTCTGATTTGTATAGCCATGTTTACATAGAAACTGAGGTTTTTGGGCAATAGGTTCTTCTAAAAAAATGTTCCTCTATGTCTTAAGTTTCTAATGAAACCAAAATCATTCAATTTAGTTCATTATTCCATGAGTTATACCCAAATTACTACATACTGTTCTGAACAGTGGACAACAACCAAAACTAATATGCAAGCTAAATTTCAAAACCCTTAGTGACAGAATTCAAATTTAGGTTCTTCATGAACATTGTATATAAATGTATCTAGTTTACTCTGAATTTAAAATCAGCCCATTTGGATGTCTATAGGTCAAGATATGGCTGAAACACCAAAGCATGTTTAGTAGAATCACTATATCATACAACCAACACTTTTCCAGCATTCAATTCTAATTATCTTCAAATATCACAAAACCTGTACTAATATATGGTATCAAGTTAAGAATTCCCTTGCATGTTTAATTTCAAATTCCAACTCTAAAGAATAAACCAATCTAGCCTTCCAAGCAAGCAAAGGCAATTCCAAATCAAGGTAACCAAGAAGATAGCAACTAGAAGACAACAGGATCTATCTTCCTTGATGTAGTATTTTGACGTGATAATGTAGAAAAACTCATGCAAAATTCCAGAACTTGAGAGGAAAATGAGAGGTTTCGGTGGAGAGGAGCAAAGGATAGACAGAAGGCTGCAGAAACACCAAATGAGCTGAAGTGATTCACCACCTTTGGATGCTAAATGTCATCAAACTCCTTAAGCATGTGTCACTTTGCATATAATGCCATGTGTCAATTGTTTATACTACCACTAATCTCCTTAAAATATTGCCATTTGTCTCCTACAAATCGGTCCAAATGTCACTCCAAAATTGGTCCACTTGTCACATAATAATTGGTCCATTTGTCACACAATGAGTGATGCCAAATGTCAATGCATTAGCTATGCCAAATGTCACTAACTCATGGGCATAATCATTCTAATTTTCATGTACCAACTTAACTTGTCTCTTGACCAATTTTCTTAGTCCAATTTAAATACCTCAATTCTTTAATAGCTTCAATTAATTCCAATTCACTAGTTATGGCCCATCAATACCAAAATTCAAGTCACATGCCTTTCACTTTCAAATCATAGCAAAATTTTAACTCATATCATACATGTACTTCCATAAATATGTAACATTTCATCTAGGGTATATTTTAGGTCCTTACAACTTAATTTGTTCCAAGTGCATTTATAGGTTATAATTGACTTTATGGATCAAAAGGAGAAGAATTTGGATGAATCATAGCATGGAACAAGATTTAAAGCAACTAAAGACCTACATGACCATGTACAGTGACTATGTAAGTCTCTGTAATTGTGTGAAGATTGAATAATTCTAGTTCCGGTCATGTGGAGTTACACACCTATGTATGTTGATGTACGCGGTAATGTATGTTAAATAAAATCCTATTCCGCTGGCCCTTTTTAAGAAATTTTGGTTAAGAATAAAGCTGATAGCTAGTTGAGAGTGTGATATAACTAAGTAACCAGAGGCATTCACTACAAAATGTTTGTCTTCACGTTAAAAGACTATAATGACACTCTAACCAAGCTAAATAAAAATGTAACCTAGTTAAGTAACCAGGGGCATTCATGATAAGGGCCTTGTTTAGCAATCAGCGGATTGCATTAGCTGTTAACTGATAGCTGGTTATATCAGCTGATTTGATCAGTAGATTGCTTTAGATATTTGTTAGAGATGTTTAGTAAAATTATTTGTGTATTATTAGCTGTTGATGTGTAAAATGACTTATGAGGGCATGATTTTTAAAAAAAATTATAAGGACATGAATATTATATTTCTTAATATTTAGTTGAATATTCTTATAAGAATTTAGAATTTAGATATTTAGTTTTACAAAATTAAGTTAATAACTTTAATAATAATAA
>JAOQML010000006.1:14273506-14287996 GCA_027568935.1 Erythroxylum urbanii | reverse complement strand
ATCTCCTACATTTATTGGGAGATATATCAATCATAATCTTTAAGATATAGCAGAATCCCTAAGATAAGAATGATAAGGAACGACATTAACCAACAGTTTGGAAGGTTTGGTAAGGCGGTCAAGAGCTATGGCTATCATCAAAGCCTAGCAAACCATATTATGTTCTATAAGCACTCTGATAAGGGAAGATTGGCAGCCTTGATTGTCTATGTGGATGATATAATCTTGACAGGCGATGATCTTGAAGAACTTGCAAGGTTAAAAAAGAAACTAGCAGAGGAGTTTGAGATTAAAGATCTGGGAATGTTCAAATATTTCCTTGGCATGGAGTTTGCAAGATCTAGAGATGGTATTTTTGTAAATCAAAGAAAATACATTCTTGATTTACTTGGCAAGACAGGACTTCTAGGTTGTAAAGCTGCTGAGACTCCTTTTGAATCCAACCTAAAGCTCAGCCCTGTTAAGGCAGAAGATGTGATTGAAAGGGAAAAGTTTCAACATTTGGTGGGAAGATTAGTATACCTATCACATACTCGTCCCGACATAGCATTTGCTGTGAGTATGGTAAGTCAGTTCAGGCACTCACCATGACTGGAACATTTTGATGCTATCTATAGAATACTAAGGTATCTAAAGGGGACACCTGGAAGAGGTTTGATATTTAGAAAGCGCAATAATTTACAAGTTGAAATCTATACAGATGCTGATTAGGCAGGGTGTATTTCTGATAGACGATCAACTTCAGGATACTGCACTTTTGTTAGAGGAAACCTAGTTACCTGGAGGACTAAAAAACAGAATGTGGTAGCACAGAGTAGTGCTGACGCTGAATTTAGGTCCCTTGCACATGGGATTTGTGAGGTGATGTGGATTAAGAGGTTATTAGAAGATCTGAAGATTTCAGTTACACTTCCTATAAAGGTTTACTGTGACAACAAGGCTGCTAGCTCAATTACTCATAACCTAGTTCAACATAATATAACCAAACACATTGAAGTCAGATAGGCACTTTATCAAGGAAAAACTCGAGAATGGTCTGATTTGTGTTCCTTACGTGCCAACAGCTCAGCAGACAGCAGATATTCTTACCAAAGGACTACCAAAGAAACAATTTGATTTCCTAGTGAGCAAGCTAGCTATGGAAGACATATAGCTAGACATCTACAAGCCAGCTTGAGGGGGAGTGTTGGAAAGGAGAATATTTAGGAATTAAATGTTATGATTAGTTACTGATTCTTAGGTGATTGATTGGAATCAGTTACTGATTTAAAAAAGTAATTAGAGGAGATTAGTTAGGAGATAAATTAGGAGATTGATTGATTTTGTACAGATTTCTTTCCTAGTATAGTTACCTTGTATTCCTATTTATATGTAACATATAAAACAGAGAAAGTACAGCAAAGAAAATACCTTTTCCTACATAAAAGAAGCCTAGCAGCCCCTCCTGTCCTGCACCATTTTCATTCTTGCATTACTGACAAACCATAGTAAGTCAGCGTTTTACCAGACACCAGATTAGAATTTCCCTGTGGAAATTTTACATGAAGTAATTTGATAAGTTTATTCTCTGTTCTCTCTCATTCTGGCTTAAGTCCCCTTCTTTCCTCTGGTTACTACTTTATTCTTTTTGCAGATTTTAATAAAATTTACTGCATTTTCTTTCAATTCAACTAACAATACCTTTATTTCTGGCAATATCTGGTTGAACAATGTGCTTATGCCCTCATCTGTCGCATTGTCATTCCTTTTCTTTTGACCTTAACTGCTTTTGATTTGATGCTTATGCTTAGAGTTGGATAATGGACAAATTTGGCCTTGCCTAGCTACTACAATATGACTAGTTAGGTCTTTGCTCAAGTGGGGTTGTACTTAACTTGATATTCCCATGAGATTCCCGTATTTTAATATTCATAACTTGATATTTTCATTTTTATTACTCATGAACAGGGTGCGTTTGGGAAAAATGCCCTTATGGGGTTTGGATTAGTCACGTATGCGTTGCTTGGTTTTGGACTGGTATGCCTACGTTCACTTCTCAGTTATTCATGTCAAAAGGATAAGTAGTATAAGGATGATTGTTTGATTGTAGGTTGAAGTTGAATCTTTGTAATTCTGAACTGTGAAGAGTGCTGGTACCTAATCATTGGAGATATTTTCCATGTCATGCACTTTTGCACCTTTTGATCCTTTCCCTTCCCTTCCTTTTAAAACCTTTCGTAAAGCATCCTGGGTTCTGGATTAAGTAACGAAGTGTTGGTGTAGAATTTTCAATTGTCAATTCGTGACATGCACCTATTCTATGTGTACAGCCGTACAGTATCCATTTCAATGGCATGCATCATTCTCCTTGTATTGTTAAAGTCTCTTTTCTTCTTTTCAGCTTGGTGGACCTTTGTCTCTTCCGTGGGGACTCTACGTCTTGATTTGTCAGGTACCAGGAAGTGTATTAGGTGTTTGTTTTCAGTCTCATAAAACTGTTCTTTGTTGATCTATTTTTGGTACCAAATATACAGAGGGCTCCGGAGAAACCATGCTTGAATGACGTGACTCAGGTGGGAACATGGAGGAAAGCGGCTGTCATTACAGCAACTTTCCTAGTTTTATTGACTCTTCTTCCAGTATCAGATGAACTTGCAGAGGAGCTAGGTATAGGTCTAGTGACAACATTCTAAATTCTATTACAAGTCAATTTTGAGAAATTAAATTGATGTGATATAGCAAGTAGAATAATCTGTATCATAATTATCTTGATCTCTTAATTTTTTTTGCCTGTAATTGCTTCTGGCCGAGACAGACGTTAAGGCTTATTTCTTGGTGATAGTTTTACTGTCTCCATGAATGTTTGGTTCAGAAAGATGCCACTTGTATTTCCAAGACATGTAGGCGGGGATTATGGGCGTTTAATGTGCCGTCTGGGGAGTTTTGCAATTACAAGTTCTACCTGGGTAAACGGTTATATATTCCAGACTTCATCTAATCTTTCTCAAATCATGATTTCTTCCTTTATCAGAGATTTAAAAACAAGTCGCACAACCAGCGTTCCTTTTAGAGCAGTTGAATTTAACTTTTTACGAAAACATATAAGGTTAAATGGTCGAATATGCTCTTAATGCTTTGCTCGTAGAGCAACCTAGTCTTCGATGTTTCTTGAACTATTATCAAGAACTTAACACTAATTAAATTAAATGAAAGAGTTTCCTTTAAATAGATTGTTAAATTAGACGGTAGCAAAAAAATATAAGAAGAGGGAAAGTGTTTCAAGGTGCCAATGTTCCCTTTCTATTTTTTATTTAACATTCAAAGGAAAAAGCTATTACAACCTATTCTATGAAATAAAACACCATGAATGTCCTGTTGAACAGGCTCAGTGCATTGCATCGGTATATCTTGCAGCATGTAGAGTCCAGATCTGGAGGACGTAGCTAAGGAGGCCAATTGGTCGGCATACTTGTTCCCTTCCTTGTAGGCATGCTGATGTTGAATGATTCAATCTCGACTCTGAAGTTTACGGATGGCTCTGGTCAACTCACTGTCTTCATTCAACATCCGCGCCAATGAAGATAAGATGTTAATAATCTCCAGATAATCTGTTTCTAACACCACTTGGCGATATTCTAATTCCAGGCCTCCCTTTCTATTTTGTCTACTTTTGGGTGCTTGCCTTTAGCTAGGATTTTTCTGGCCTTTTTCTCCCTCTTTTTCTTTTCTTCTCGAACATGTCTACTCCTTTCTCCTCACTGCTAAGAACTTAGTTTTTTTTTGTTTTTTCTTTATTAATACTCTTAAAGGTTTGGTAAGACGAATTGATGAGAAAATTGTTTAAGTTTTTTTTAAAAATTGGGAGATAAAGGTAATAAGCATATAAAAAAATCAAAGATTTGAACATTTTGTTATTGGAAGAGCTAGTTGAAATATTTTTCACTGATAAGATGCAAATGAATAAATTACATGAGGAAATGGTTCTAATAAAAGGTGATTTGGTGTACAAGGTCTCCAAAGATAAGAAAATTGATGATAAGGAGACCTCTATAAGTGCCAGTGATGTAGATAATATAAAATTCATTACAATGATCAAAAGGGATGATACCGCTCATTCGAAAAGTGAGAAATCTAAAAGTACGATGACAAATATGTGCTTTATCATGAACAATGATGAGGCACTTTAGTCAAATTCTTGTGATGACAATGATGATTGTGATGTGAACTTTCATATAATTAATTGAATGCCTCGAGGCCATGAGATCAGAAAAGAAGGAATTATCTTGCAAACAATAAGAGACTTTAAAGTTCTTAGATGCATGTATAATTAAGAATGAGAAATTCAAATATGATATGTATGACATTTTATATCATAAGCATGTAGTTGTTGACAATGACATTAAACATGATTTGTTGCATGAAAGTAAGGAGTTGAAGAAGGAGATTAATAACCTCAAAGATTCTTTGTCTATATTGAAAACTGAATAACACAATTAGGGCTAAAAAATCTTTAATGATAAATATGAAATTAGTTTCACTTATAGAAGCGCACTAGCCAAGGCTAAGGCAATTTTTATAATGGATAAGCATTTAAATGATAAGCTTATAAATAAATCATCCTATGAATATACATAATCCAATTCTAAACATGAAAACTTTAACTTTTTATGCATCATCCTCTAGTTCTCAAGGTAAAATGAAATTCAGTATATTTATGTATAGTTCACATTTAAACCTATATAATATGGTTTAAAAGGTAAAAGTAGACAAATACTTCATGCAAGGCCACACAAAAAAGGAGGCAACAAGGTTATCAAAACTAAGGATTATAGTTAAGCATTAAGAGGAGAGAGAGAGGCTCTAGCTTGAACAATTGTAACAATATTCCTTGGCTTTCATTTTGCTTATTGATTAGGTTAGTTACCATCTTGGTAACTACTTTGCGCGAGTCCCATCTTAGTTACTTTTCCTTTTAGGAATAAAACTAGGGAAAACTTTAGGCCCTTATGGCTATGTTTCCATCTTTCTATTGGCTAATTCTTTAAATTCCCATCTCCTCATGCTCTTATCAATATTCTTGAGACTCATCACTCTCCTCTCACCATGCTTTCCCTTTCTCCTACTTTTGACATCTCCTTAACCTCTCTTTTTGATTCAAATCTTCTAGCTTTGTTAGCTGCTTCGCTCCCTTGCTCATCTAAACTAAAGCATCCCTTTGATAAAGCAATTAAAAACCCTTTTATTGACTTCAGTAGTTCCATGCTTCTTGTAGCTAAAGTTCTCTCGACTTCTCTCTCTTTTATTCTAAAAACTAGATCTTTTAATACTCCTTTGATTATTGGCTCTTCTTTAGCTTTGTAATGTTTTGATGATTCTATAAGAAGTTAAAAAGATTTTAGAGCTAGGTGATAAGTGATTCATCCCCACGAGAAAAAAAATAGATATATTCCATAATTAAGAGGAGAAGGCTCTAACATTGTATCACCACCCCTTGAAATACTACAAGCAGGTGCATCGAGATCGTTAAGCACTCTTATAGGCTATTTCATGTATAAAACGCCCTCATTTTCACAAATTCAAACTCAGGTGAAGGAAAGATGGGGAAAGAGGGATTGAAAAAGATATTAATCAATGAAGAAGGCTTTTTTTTTGGTTCAAATTCAGTAGTGAATCAATTATGTTAAGAATTTTGGAGTAAGGACCTTAACATATTAATGGTAAATCAGTGGTACTTTAAAGGTGGAAACCATGTATGGATTTGGTTAATCATAAAATGAATTTAATTCATATATATATCAATTTCCATAATATCCTATTAGATAGAGCGATATATATCGATGAAAACATTGCAAATCTTAGAAGAATAGGTTACGTGAGGATTTGTTTGGAGGTAGAGATAAATAAAGAGTTACTTGAGGACTTAAGCTCAAAAGATTGAATAAGGATGAAGACCCCATTTAGACTAAGATATCAATTAGCAATAAGTGGAAGTGAGCTAAAACAATTCAACATAAATCTTAGGAACCAATAGATAAGGTCTTTGCCATAGGAGAATATAATGAATTTATATGATTGAATGATAGGATTCAAAATGTAGATAATTACAAAGACAAAGGAAACAAAGTTATAAGGAATGAATATGTGACTTAAGTGGATAATTAGCATGAAATAATAGTCAAGGGATCTCTAGCAGAAACTGAAGAATTACAGTCAAAGTACCATTATTATAGAGGAAGGATCTCAAAGTATTGGTAAAACAAGAAGTGTCTACATCCAAGCTCTATACATATTTGTTAACTTAGGATATGAAAGAGTAGTCCATGGAAATTCTAGGTAACTAATCCATAATAAAAGATAGCAACATGACAATGTAGATGTGTTGAATCAAGGAGATGATTTTGTCATGACAACTAAGAAGAGATTAGGTAGGAAACCAAAAAAGAAGGCATTTAATAATGTTCAATCCCATTCTTTATGTCCATTATAGAAAGGAATGTTAATAGTTTGAAAAATCCCTAAAAAGAAATAAGTGATCATTGATTATTTAAGATCCCTAAAACCTCTCCTAGTATGGGTTTTAGAGACAAGAATAAAAACTAAAAAAATTAGAGATGATCACTGGCTTTCTAGGAAATCACAGAAATCTATATAAAATTAATGAGCATATTAAATGAAATAATAATAGTGGCTTATGATTAAGATACGGTAAGTGATCGAATCTATTTGCAAGTGCATATAATCAATTATATCAAGCAATAAAATCAGAATTATTCAAGAGTATTGATCCTACAATTACTATACTATTACATTTGTTAATCCTAGTTATCCATAAAAAAGAAAATAACGAAAACAAGAATTAATGAATGACAATTAAACTAAGAAACCAACTAAGGCAAAACAATTGAATAATTAAGAGAAATCAAGACATCAAACATTAAGGTTTCAAGATTCACTTATAAAGTCCAAATATCATGCAAGAATGAGCATCAATGGTGAAATAATAATTAAACTAATGTATCTATACCCTCCCTTGACGAACATAAGTATTCAGTGGAATTACAAATTCTCACATGCATAATTAACTTTAACATTAAGTGTTGTTATTCTATTTAGTTATCCCCCTAGTTAGGCAATCTCTTTCTCTAAACCTAGAATGCTTATTCTCCTAGTACATAGATCGTAATTCACTTCTCAATCCTTCATACAATCGCTAAGATTGAACCTATGATGGCCATTCATGAACTTAACAATTAATAGCAAAGAGAATAAATTTAACCAAATAATAATAACTAGTAAATTAATAATTAAAATATCCATCAAAAACTTTATCCCTAACAATAACTAAGGATTTATCAACTCAACATAATGAAAACAAAAGAAATAAAATAATAGTAATATAAAAGAAAGAAGATAAAGGAAGAATAAGAAAAGTTGTCACAATTCTCCTTCATTCTTGCTCCAAATCCCTCTTGGCTAAAATGAAATCCTAAACTAGCAATTGAATGATAAAAGAGGTTATCATAGACATCTAAAGTCCCCTACAAAGAATCTTAATGAGAGTATTTATAAGCTAAGGTACCATAAACGAGTTCTAAAGTGGTTAAACTTGTAAATTTGTGCAAAATTCTAAATCTCGAGTTCATCACCTATTATACTTACAGATTGATGTTAGTTATCTTTTAGAACTTTACAGGTAAAAATATGATAATTTTAGAGAAAATTTCTTTTGGATGAACAACATGAACAATTCTCCACTTTTCTATGGAATTGTATTGCTCAATTCTCCACTTTTCCCTAAGTTTTCGACACCATTGAATTTAAATTGAATTCTGACACCTTCTTCAATGTTGTTATTCATTATATTAGCTTCAACTTAACTCTAAATTTATTTTATTAGATAACTACTGATATGTGTTTAATTATTGATACATTTAATCATTTACACTTAGCGATTAATGATACAAAAATGCTTAAGATACTCGCTTTAATTCATATATGATTTTACATAAAATTTGGAAGCAAAGAAATTAAAGTGAGTCGAAAGCACTACATTCGGGCCATTTTCTGAAGATTAATTTTCACTTGTCTTTATGGAGCAAGAAGAAGAAAATTAAAAGAAAAGAAAATTAAGAGGATGAAGAAATATAGCTCACGACAGTTGTGCATGAAAATTTCATATTTTTACTATGCAACAAAAAATTTAATGGAGCAGTAAAACGGTAGCGTGGAGACAACAAAAGAGGAAGAGAAGCAAAACGACATTGAAGCATGAAGAAAATGTAGCATACATTTCACGCAGACTAGACAACGTTTACGTTTCACACAGACATGCTGTGGAAACGTAACATTTTGCTAAAAATGCACAATAAGGGTTAAGTTACATGAATAGTATACGTGGACCAAAAACTTAATTCGTCAAATCAGCTATAGTAGCGAGGAGTAAAGAGCTGCGAGGGAGCTAGCAGCAGAGAAGAGCTGCGACTTGGTGGCTAGAAAACAAAAGATTGCGGCAGAAAGGAAAGAAGCGTGAGTAGTAAGGGTGGTCCATCATGTTTATTTGTCAAATCAATAAACAGTAGCTAGGAAGAAAGCTTGCGTAGTGAAGAAGAGCTAAAGGGGTTCTTCGGTAGGGTTATTTTTATGGGGGCTTAAGCTTTTTCTTGGGAGACTCATGGAAGGCTATACATCCCATTGCCGATTCGGAGGTCATATCGATGCCGATTCTTATTTTTGTTATTTCTTTCTCTCATTAGAAATTGATTGTGTTATTTTATGTTAATTGATTTGGGTTTTGTATATGGACAATCATATTTTTGTTATTGTTTGGTTATTTGTATATGAACCCATTGGGTATTGTGAAAGGATGATTTTAATGCATTTATTGAATCGTTTAATTACATACCTATTATTAGAATTTCGATATAATATGTAATTGTTATGTTGAAATTCATGTGTAGCGACTAATGATTCGTAATCATTAGGGATAACATGACCTAGGTTAAATAACGCATAGTATGTGATTGTTGCCTTGATTAATCGGTTTTCCTAATTCGTAATGCTACTGCCTAGTTAAATCTAGAGATTGTATCGTAGATTATTGGGTGGATAGGCTTAATTAGTGATCGTATCTTGATTAAACAAAACTTAAGGAAAAACTCGAGTTAATTATTAACCCACGATTAATAGTTGCTAGGAGAGGGTTGAGAACAACAAATCGTTAAAATATACTTAATTAGGATATAGGCTGAGATTGAACCAAAGAACCAGGTCCCTACCAAATTCCCTACTTTTATCAATTTTTGCATGTCTTCTTTAATTTATTTTTATTAGTCTAGCTTCATTTTATTTTTTTATTTGAAAAATCTAAAACCGCCCAAAACCTAAACACCAATTAATTTCATTCAACAACTTTACACACACTCTTTATGGGATCAAGGTTTTGTAGGAAAAGGTTACATAGAAAAAGGTTAAAATTTTGTAATAGGCTTAGAAGTTTCCCTAATGGTTTGTTGTATATAAAGGTAGGTGATTTGGATTAAGTGAAAGTCCTAAGTGCCTTTATCATTTTAGTGCTTGTATATATCTTACATGTAATCTCGAAAAGATAGAATACAAGTTCTAAAAATCAAAAATAAAAAATCAAAGAAGATATCCATTTTTGAAAGAAAGCATATTACATGGAGGCTTAAATTCTCATTAGATACTCTAATCAACTTAAAGTATCATCACTTAATAAATTTGGTTTCCTAGAATTTACAAAGTTAACTTTTCATTTCATTCACTTAATCATATTATGCACCTAATTTTGAACAATTAGTCTCAACTAATAATTATGCATACCTAATGTCATCAACCTAAAGTAACTAATGAAAACCTAAACACAAAGATAAAAAGAAAGATAAAAATTTAATCTTAGAACATATAAACATATGAACTTAAAAAAAATTCTTAGAAGTAACTTAACCCACATTTAAATATGACATTGTATTTAATGTCAAATAAATAAGATAATGAAAGCATATATGAAAGATAATGAAAATAGAGAAATTTTCTCCTTATCTATGCCAGGTTGGAGATGTAGAATCCAAAAAATTCTATCACAAAACAACCTATAAAAAAATTAAACTAAAAATTAGTAAGAATAAAAAATCTCTCTAACTTTTTATTCTCACAGCAATGACTCCACCATTACTTCCTTTTTGTAACACTTATGCCTTTCATGTAGCCACTCTTTTTCTTTCCCTTAACCTTCTTATTATTCCCCATTCTAGCTTACTATCTTTGGTTCCTATTTTCTCCAACTTTGGTTGGTCTCTTGATGGCCGTACTACTAGTTTTAGAATAAAGGAATTTCGATCCTTTTATCCTCCTTTTTAATATTCCTGCCCTATTTGATAACCATTGGCAACTTTCAAAAAGCCATTGCAATGTCCACCGTCATAGTTGATCGTCACCGGTGTCTTCTTTTGGTAAACATACATTGCTATTGCTTCTTTTTTATTTTATGACAACCCTTTTAATTATATTCTAAACTACGGTTACGTATATTAGTTCTTTTCCATATCCTTTTCCTTTATATATATTTGAATTTCTAACTTAACGTTCTTTAGGATTAATCATTGTTTGCCTTATTTGTCTCGACCATAGTCTCTGCCCGAGCTTGTTCATTGTCACTGTATTGGCTGCTAATTGAATTGTTCGTGATTTAATTTTTGGTAATTTTTTCTTCTTTGCTTCTCATCTCCTAAATAATGAATAAAATCGGTTATTTGTTGACATTCTCTGATTTCTTTGTAAAATTTGGGGGTTTGGCATTAGATTATTAGGTATTGGAAGGGGTTTACATACTACTACTACTACTACTACTACTACTACTACTACTACTACTACTACTACTTTGGGCTTCTTCATTTTTATTAAGCAACTTCTGAAGTTGTCAGACATTATTAAAAATATAGATCTTTTTTTGGGTGTTGATTTTGGGATCTCATTTCTATTGGTAACTAAGATTTGATTAAGTTTGGTCAATTTTCAATCCTCTTCCAGACATTTTCTCGAATGAATTTCAGAAAACCTTGTGCTTTGCTCTCTTCTTTTGTAGATTTGAAGTGAGCCCCACAACAAAGTAATTTCTGGTGAACTAAGATGAGAAGATACATAACTGATGTGTGCCATCTTAAACAAATCAGATAAGTTTGGTTGATTTCCTTCTTTTGTTAATTTGTATTTCATAAAATTTTCTTCTTTATTAGACATACTTGTGATTGGTTATAGGTTGTGTTTTCTTAGGGCTAATTCGTTGCTTTTTGAGTGTTGGGATTTTAGTTTTTATTCTTCATTGATCTATTCAAAGTTTTAAGTTATTTTTCATTTATAGTTTTGAACATTTTGTTTGATCTTTTTAACTGTATAGTACTATGTTTTAGTATTATGTAGAAACCTAGTTGCTATTAGTGGTTCATATTTTGGACCTTCTAATTTTGATTTGCTTGTGGTCATGTGTACTTGTGATTTTCACGTTTGTTTATTGAGGGTGCCTATTTTGGTTCTTAATATTAATCCTTGTTCCATTTCTTGTGTAATATTAGATCCATTTAGAGACTTGTTAGGCTTGTATTCTATAACTTATGTTGGGCATTAGGGTAGGAGTGGTGACTTTGACTTCGAATGAGAAAGCAAGGGATAGTCCTTGGGTGAGTTTTGGGTCTAGGAGAAGAGTAGATGTTGACAGATTAAAGATAGGTTCCTGGAACATTAAGACACATACAGGGAAGTCTTTGGAATTAGTGGATATCTTAGATAAATATAAGATTCATATAGTATTCCTAAATCCACCCTCTTCTTTTTTTTTAAAGAAAAAAACACCAACTCAAGTGCTACTGCAAAATCTAACAAAACATTCCCATTATCATTCTTATCACCATACCTAAAACTCCTATGGGTCTATAAAAAATGAGGAGAATTTGGAGAATGTTAAGAGTAGAACTATGAAAACTCAAATTGACTACTTTCTCAAAAGGTGGAGTGATTGACTTAGTTGTGTAGATTACAAGTTGATACTAACACTTGCTTATCAACTTAGCATGAACTTTTGATTTTAGATCTTACAATTAAGGTTTTAAAGAAGAAGAGAGAAGTCCTAAGAGGTGTACTAGAGTCAGATGGTGGAATCAATTTTACCATCTGAATATGGTGAAAAAATTTAGGGATAGAGAAATTTATGTAGAAGGATAAAAATTGGAAGGAGATGTTAACCAGATGTAGGAGAGAGTAGTAAATTCTTTATGGAATACAACTAAAGAGATCTTGGGTGATTCTAAAGGGCCTCAAGGTAGTAAGATGGAGTCTTTGTGGTATAATGAAGACAAGAAAAGGTTAAGATTAAGAAGGGTGCCTATAAATCTTTATTAGATAGCACCATAGAGGTAGAGAGAGTAGTTAATAAAGAAAGTTACAAATTGGTAAAGAGAGGAAAAGAAAATAATCTAAAAAACTAAGTAGAGCTTTTGAGAAATTATACCAACGATTGGAAACTAAAGATGGAGAAAAAGATATATTTAAGTTGGGAGAGCTAGGGAACAAAAAGCGAGAGACTTAGATCAAGGTAGTTGTAAAAAGGATAAAGCCAACCAGAGCTTGTGGCTGAAAACGAGATCAAAAGAAGATGGCAGAGATACTTCTATAACCTTTTTAATGGAGGCATAAAGGACAATGTCTCTTTAGGTGATCTAAGAACATCTAAGAGGTATTGTAACTTTACTTATTGTCAACAGATTACAAGGGAAGAAGTTGAAAGAGCTTTGAGGGAGATGAAGAGTAGAAGGGCGATAATGCTTGATGAGATTCCCATAGAGGTGTGGAATATCTTAGAAGAAAAGGGTCTTATTTCGCTAGCCAAGCTTTTTAATGTGATCCTTAAGTCCACCAAAATGCAGAATCATTGGAGACTTAGTATGTTAATTCCTCTATACAAGAAAAAAGGGGACATCTAAAGCTGTAATAACTATAGAGGCATAAAACTACTTAGTCACACCATGAAGCTGTAGGAGAGTCTCACCATGAAGCTATAGGAGACTGTGATTGAGAAGAGAGTGAGAAAAGATGCTCCTATATTGGAAAACTAGTTTAACTTCAAGCTAGGAAGGTCTATGATCGAAGCTTTACGTCTCCTTAAAAGATTAATGGAATATTATAGGGACAAACATGGTAAACTACACATGGTTTTTATTGATTTAAAGAAGACATACGACAGGATACCTAGGAAAAGCATAGGAGGCGTCTAGAAGTTAAGGGAGTTCCTATGACCTTTATATAGTTTATTAAGGATATGTAGGAAGGTGTAAAGACTGGAGTGAGGGTAATAAAAGGAGATATAGATAATTTTTCTTTAAATATTGGGCTACACTAAGGCTCCTTATTGAGCCCCTTTTTGTTTGCAATAGTGATGGATGAGCTCACCAAGAATATCTAAATAGATGTGCCTTGGTGTATGTTGTTTACTGATACTATTGTTTTAGTGGATGAGGTAAAAAAGGCTGTCAATTTCAAGCTAGAACTTTGGAGTGATACATTAGAGCTGAAGGGCTTTAAATTAAGCAGTATTAAGACTAAGTACCTAGAGTGTAACTTTTCAGGCCATAGGGTGACTTTTGATATGGAGGTAAAGATTGGTTCAAAAGTTATACTATGAAATAGTTTTTTTATACCATGAAATAGTTTTTTAAGTATCTAAGATTCATCATCTAAAGCATTCAAAAGATCAATGAAGACATAGTTCACCGTATCATATCAAGTTGGCTTAAACGGAGAATTGCATTAGGAGATTTATATGACAAAAAGATACCCTTAAGCTCAAAAGGTAAATTCTATCGTTTAGTGGTTAGGCTAGTCATGGTGGTGTGTTGGTCCTTCAAACAAGTGTATAGATATAAATTAATGGTGGGGGAGATGAGGATGCTCCACTGGATGTGCAACTTTGTTAAAAGAGATAAGGATAGGATGTAAAGGTAGAAGGTGGCTAATATTAACGAAAAATTCAGAGAGACAAGGCTTAGGTGGCTTGAAACATTAAGAGGAGACACCTTGAAGCTCTAGTAAAAAGATGTAAGAAGATTATACTTAGAGATTGTAAGAAGAAAAAAGGAATGTCTAAGAAGAAGTTGGGTGGGGGGTGATCAAGAATGATATGACTATGCTAAATTTACCAAGGACATGGACCTCAATACAAAACTTTTATGTACTAGGATATGGATAAAGGATATCATATTGAGAGGTTTAAAAAATTTCCTTTTAGTTTTATGTTTTGTACTTAGCCTAAACATTTAATATGTAGTACTTCCTTCTTAGTTATTTAGCCTAAACATTTTCTTACCTAGCTTAAATATTTTCTTGTAATGACTTGTTTGATTCATTTATTTACTTGTCTTCTTTCTTGGTTGAGTATTTATTTATTTATTTATTTCATCTTTTATTTATTTATTTACCTTGTTCAATATTTATTATTATTATTAT
>JAOQML010000006.1:14221399-14238068 GCA_027568935.1 Erythroxylum urbanii | reverse complement strand
TAAGAAAATTGCAAGAAACACAATATCCAGACATTGGTTCTGGAATTTTAGTGTGAGTGCAACCCAACTTTACACTACAGACGAAACTTACAGTCAAAACCAAAGAAACCTACACTAACTTTACATTTTGAGAGGCAGTAACTTTACATAAAAATTCCTACACAGCAACTCTGTCTATTCGAACCAAAATGCTGAAGTGAAGAATCTCTATAGAAGCTGTCATTGAGCTGGACAGGTGCATAGCTTCAATCTGCAGGTCTGAAACTAGCTGGCTGGAAGAAGTGTAGGAGGCAGTGTATCAACTTCCTAGAGAACTGCATATATACGGTCTCTTCTACTTGACAAAGATAATAGACATAAAACCTCAGGCTAGACAAAGATGCAGGCACGCAGTATCACGCTTAATAAGAAGCAGATTTGTAAACTAGTAGTCTCTCGTTCGACAATAAACCGAACTACAGGCATGCATTCTAGTGCTGGAAAAAATGCACATTTCAATCTCACACTCAACAAGACACATGCAAAATAGTAGTTTAACAAGACGTAAAACTGCATACATGCAGTCTTATGCTTGACAAAGCTACAAGCATGCAGTATTGCATTTGATAAGATGCATACATGTAGGGTAGCAATCTCATGGTCGACAAGACCTAAACCTATATGCATGCGGTCTAGTACTTGACAACAGATGCAAGCATGCAGTCTTGCCCTCAACAAGACGTAGACATGCAATCTACAGCTAAAAAAGACACAAAATCTAGTCTCGCACTTGATAAGATGTAAACATGGAAACAATGATTCACTTTCGATAAGACGTAAAATGGCAAACATGAGATCTTATGCTTGACAAAGAAAGAGGCATGTAGTGTTGCATTCGACAAGATGCAGATATGCGAACTAGTGGTCTCGCGTTTGATGAGACGCAAACATAAAAAGTAGCAGTATCGCATTTGACAAGTTGTAAAATTCTAGACATGTGGTTTGGCCATAAAGATGTTGCAGTCTTGCACTTGATAAGATGTAGACTTGTCGTCTTTCACTCGATAAGGTACATGTATATAAATTAACGATCCTATGCTCGAAAAGACGAAGAAGCACAAACATATTACCTTGTGTTCGACGTGACTTAGGCATGCAATCTCACACTTAATACGATGCATCGCCACAAATATGCGATTTTTTACTCTCGATAAGTAGCAAATCACATAAACGTGGTGTAACTTCAAAAGACATAGACTCGCAGACAAACGCATCACCTTAAACAAGGGTCAGACCTGCTAGACTGCGATGTCATGCTAACCAAGAGATGAAAAACTATAAAGGTCCCGCGATCGGCCCTGAAATACTTTAGTCTTAAAAGAGCTCTCCAATCTTCCTTAAAACTAGTGGGAAACAAATGGTACTCCTCTAATAAATGACTCATCCCATTTTTAAAGTAGGTGACATAACCCAATGCCTGTGGGAAGAAAAAAAAAACCATGTAAGGATACTCATAACTTAATATTGTTTAGAGAAGGGGATTGATCCACATGTATGATTAGATCATATCACCTCTCCCATTTAAAGAGAATTTATGTTTGATAAAAGGTAATTTATCTATCTCTACTTTTAAAGACTCTCGTAAAGTTTATACCAATTTTTAAGATGTCACCTCCAACCTTAATTTGCAGTACAAGAATTAGATATATCAAGCATAGCTTCATCCCCACGAGAGATGAACTAGTTAATCCTCAATTTTAACGTGATAATTCCATCTAATTTTAATTGGTATGTACTCAGATATTTAGTGTAAATATTTTAGCAGATATGTACGAGTTTGTTAGCATATCAAAATTTTAAGAGTTTGTTAGCATATTATATATACAGTTGGGTTGTATATTTTGATAAGGAGACTTATGTATTATATACATACGTTCTTTCAATAACAGGGACAACATTCTTTCCCGACCTTTCTATTATGGTATCAAAGCAAATAAGTCAATATCTTGCATTTGAGGGCTACCATTGTAGAGTAAATACACCACGACAAGCCACTACAACAAAGTAGATTATTGGCTATGAAAAAAGTATAGCTAAATGTTTAAAATATGTCGCCTATAGTTATTTATGATATTTTTGTTTCGCCGCGCAAATCGTCGCTAATTTTACGTAGTTGAAAACTATAGGCGATGTTTTCAGAAATCGTAGTTGAAAGTATTAGCTATGGAAAAATTACAAAAATGTAGCTAAAAATTAAATTTTTGCTGGAAAAAATTTGTTATCAAATGAATGACAATGAAAATAAAATGTAGTTAATAGTTTTCTACTATGTTTTTATCTTCGTAGCTATATAATATTTGCTATGTTTTTAATAATGCAGCCAAATTTTATTAACTACGTTTCTTATAACGTAGCCAAACATTATTTGCTACATTTTATATAGCATAATTGAATATTATTTGTTACGTTTTTAATAATGTTGCAATACATTATTTGTTACTTTTAAATCCATGATGTTGAATATTATGTTTTTGTATACAATGTATCGACATGTTCTTTTATTGTGAATTATTTGTTTTTTATTATTAAATTAAATCGTATAGAAATATTATTAATACAAAAAATCGAGCACTATATATATCTAAAGTAAAATTATATAAATATCATTAAATTATATCAACAAAAAGAATATAACATTAAAGGATGATCATTTTTTCCTATATAAGACATAAATGACAACTTAAACAATTATTATAGACAAAACAATAAATAAAAAGATCAGTTTACAAATTATAATATGTCATGCTCAGATTAAAAAAATATTATAGTGTAACTTAAATGACTACCTAGTGTTATTCTGATTGTCAACTATCAAGGCCAGCTTGAATTATCTTGACACAATTAACAATAAATCTCACATTTTCTTTCAGTCTCCTTAGCTGTCTAATTAACTCTCCTAGAGAGTTAATATCTTCAATAACAAACCATCCTTTAGAAGAACATTTCTTTTCTACCCATGGAAATACTTTCTCACTTTGGGAAATTACCTAGGTTTAAAAGTTTTTTGCACAAGTAGTTAGTTCCACACTATTTGAACCAAAATAAAAACCATGCACAATCAAAACTTCCTCTCTTTTTTGGAAGAAAATGATAAAACAGTAGTGAAAAGATTGCATTGCCATAGCAAAGCAGAACATCGGCATCATGATGCAAAAGTTTTCTTTAAACATCCATGGAAAGCTAAAAAATGCATGTAAAAAAACTCCACTGATAGAAATTTCAAGCTTTATACTTTTTGTTACCTTATTTAAGATATCCCTTGCTCCTCATATTAGACTTAAAATAGCAAAATCTTTACTCTTCAATAAGCATCAATCATTAAAATATTATCAACCCTTCTCCTTTCGTTAGTTCCCAACTAGGACAAATTTAAGGAGTGAGAATACCTGGAGCAGTCTCTGCATATTAAGAAGCATTTTAAGGATTCTTCTATCATCTAGCATTTGTTTTTTCAAAGTAAAACCATCTGTAACTCTAAAAATCTTGTGCTTAATTTTATTCCATAAGATGTTATAGATAGTTCAAAAATCAAGCATAGCACATAACCTTTGAATGAGATCAAATAATGTAAGCTGATGGATTATAAAATTGTGTTTGTTTTGTTAGGTCAATCCCTAATTATAAGCAAAAATATATTCACTACTCATTGGTTATCAAGTTCTTTCTCAAGATCATACCTTATAAATAATGCATGCATATATTCACTAGGTTATGCATTATTTTATAGCACCATGCTCAAAAGAATATTTGGACCACAACTTATACAGGTGGATAAAATAATAGAGAAGCAAATAAGAAAAGGAAACAAAAAAAGGAGATAATGTCTCAAACTACTTTGTTATTATAGTAGAATATGTATTTAATGACTCATTTACAGTAATACTTTAGGTCTTTAAACATAGATTATCAAAATCTAGGTATTTGCTAATACTTTAGGTCTTTAAACATAGATTATCAAAATCTAGGTATTTGCTAAATTGACAGGTTTTGCATTTCTCTCTCTCTCCCCAATGCCTCTCTTGTTCATGGGTCAAGTGCTTGCCTAAGAATACCTACACGTTTTATTTTGAAAGCTAAATCTCCTATGTTTGCAAATTCATCACTGATGCTTTATAGAGCTCAAAATTCATGAACTTAAGGATAGCAATAAAAGTTAGGATACTAGCAAAACTTATAAAAAATGAAATGTCTACTAATCAATTTAAGCACAAAAAAAGTAGGGAAGGAGAGGAAGGATTGATAAGTAAAACAGTAGAGTTGCATGTGCTCTATGGATGGGTGAAATCTAACAAATGAATAATTAAAATGACTGATGTCTACTATGCCAATACTCAACTAGTATTCATCAATATAACATGATAGATCAAATGTAGGAAAAGAAAAAAATTCACAATGTGGCTTCACGACTCTATTTTAAATATACTTATCTTATGATTGATTATGCTTTTCTCCACTTAGATCCTAATGTTGAAATTTTAAACAGTTTGACACAACTTGTTGAAGCTAATGATTAAATACAAAAATATATATAAAGAACTTTCAAAAATAAAGCATAAAAACATTAGTAATTCAAATTATTGTTCGGTTATATTTCTTCCTACAATAATATCGAATCTGATCACTATAAGAACCTTTGTCTAATTCAAACTCCACTAAGTCTAGTTCTACCTTAAAACTCAGTTACCACATCTTAATGGTGATCAACATGTGTGTCAATAATGTGAATAATGAGATTAAGATCCAAATAAGAGGCATTATCATTCATATGATCCCAGACACTATTATTCTAGAATTAGACTAACTAAAACACTATTGCTGAAATAATATAGAATGAGATGATCAAATTTAACTATTTTGAATAGGACTGCTGCCACTAATCTAGCATATCCAACTTCATAAGAAATTGTAAAAGCCTCTTAAAAACCAAGAAGATGCCCACAATAAGTCTCATATCAACAATTTTATATAAAAATCCCCCAAAAATTACTATCATGTAAAACTAGACTATAAATTCATACACATCTTCACTAATATCAACAAATGTTAACATTTCCAATAAAAAGAAGCTTTAGCAATGTGATCAAATGGTTGGTTGAGTGTAATTTTTAATTATAAACCCTCGATAATCTGTAAGGGCACGGTTTGTTAGTATAGTACCAAAGGTGTCGATCCTGCGAAAAGGAAATTAATCTAATCCAAAAATCTAAGGGTAGAAAGAATAATATAAATTCAAATTGCACGAAACTAATATAAGAATTTAATTCAATCAATCAAATTAAGAATCAAACACGAAATACTAATTACTGAGAAATTATAACACATCTAAGAATCAGCCAAAAAAAATTACCAATTGAGAGAAAGGGAATTTTACCTACCTTAATGCTAACCTAACTAATTATGAATTATTAGATTGTTGGTTCTAGACTATCTTAGGATTGATTACTCTCTCTCAAGTTATAACCATTAACCCTAAATCATAAACCCTAATCAGATTATGGAGATTGCAATCTCGCAATTCACAACCTATCCAAAACCCCAATTAGTTATGAAGTTCTCTAATAAGCTATCAGAAATCTATGCAAGATCTCTCTTAGCACAATTTCTTAATCTAATTCAATTCTTGTTCTATTAAATCACCTAACTCTCGTTAGTCCAATTTAATTGTTTTTCATTCGATTCACCCTTTCAGTCTATTACCAAATTATGCGATTATAGAATTAAACCACAACAAATTTAGTAAACACATAAATAATCAAATTTTCATTAATTTAGGAATAAAATTTCGAAGGTGAGTTTAGAACATCCTCAACATTCTAGATCATATCATCAACTATTCAATCAAATTCTATACAATAATAAAACTGAAATTAAATAAAAAAACAATCTAAATGGATGATGGGAGGCAACGACGTCGAGAAACCTCCTGATCCAAAAAGTACGTCGAGTCAGTTTCTTCTCCTCTTCTGTCTTCCTTCTTCTCTTCCTTTATCTCTCAATGATTTGTCTCTAGGGTTTCTTAAGGTAGGAAAAAACTTCCTTTCTGCCTCTCTTGTTGTTTTTTAAATATCCTCTTGTGCTCTGAGCAACTCTAGGTTTTTTTTGGGGCCTGAAAGGTTCAAAAACTCCCTTGAAACTTAACATTCTTAAATGTCTGTGCGTCTGCCCAATGTAGGTCACGACCGTGGCCCTGCAAGCACCTATCGTGATCCGTTGTTTCAGCTCGAATGTCTTTGAAACTCCTCTGTTCTTTAATGTTAACCTTGAAAAACTAGCAAACATATTAAGGTACCTCAAAAACATAATATTTAAGCTCAAAGAATTGTTCTAACCCATAAAACACTTAAAACATAAATAATTAACAAACTAACACAATTCTAACCTAAACACATACTAAATGATTGAATTAGCAACTAAACATATATCAAACTATGCCCTAAAACACGATGCAATTTATACTTGTCAACATCCCCACACTTAAACATTTACTTATCTTTAAGCAAACAAAACAACAAACACACAGCACACAATGCAATAATGAGACTGGCTTCAACTTTATGAAATAAATTTAACTTTAAACACAATCATTCAAGTTATTCCAAATCATTAACATTCAAAATCTGTGTATAGGAGCTCTGGACTAAACTTACATATTAATCAGGACCCAAATGTCAAGTTATTCACCCTTTTCAATTGTACACACACATTAATAATTATTTGGTCATTCAAACTCTGTAACTACTCCTAAGTACATTTGCATGAAAAGTCAAGCTATTTACAAGTTTGGTAGGTTTTTATTAGAAAACCAATTTTTTTATTTACTTGTTGTAGACATGGACCTAATCTTTTACACGGAGGCAAACATTGGTGATGAATGTTGATCAGATTACACGACTAAGTCATGTTTTATTAAGTTGCTTCGTTGGAGCGTCATTATAGCCTTTTGACGCAAAGGTACACAATTGTGATACGTATCGATCCAATTATTCGGCTACATCACGTGCTTAACTGACTACTAGCTCTAATCATAACCAGAGGGCCAGCGAAATAGTTATTTATTTAAAATTAACACACATTTTATTTTTATTTTTATTATTTTTTTAATTACCTACCTTGTTGCTTTAGCTACTCGTTTTTATGAAAAAATACTAACAAAGTTACTTTAGTCAAAAGATTTAAAGTTATAAATGAATGTGACAACTTATAAGATGATAAACTAACACTAAATCCTAATTAACTTGCATATTTAGCCAAAGAACTGATATTACTAATTTCGCAAGATAAGGACTCTTCATAACGTAATAGATTATGTTCAAAATTAAATCAATTACATTCTATCTAAGCTATTGACACATTCACATAATTCACAAAATGCAACCTGACAAACTATTATACAATATGCAAAATTCACACTCAAAGCAGAACTCATAACCCTCACCACACTTGAACAACAACTTGTCCTCAATGTGAGACGAAGGGAAACAAATACACATGGAAAAAAGAAACATAAAATAAACTAAAATAAAAACAAAAACAAAAATAAAAACTAAATTTAAATGAAAAGGGTTAGAAACAAAGTCTCATGGTGATGGAGGCAGAGATGGTGTCGGAGGTGGCAGTTAGACGTCTTAAGCCTCAAAGTATCGATGAATACGAAGTATATCTCGGCTCTGACGTCGTTGTGTTCGGGCCATCTCTTTCATCCTTCTAGAGTTCTCTACAAGTGCATCTGTAATTACCTTAATCTTAGCAGAGATTATCGAACACTTTCTTTCAACCAACCTCTTTTGTGTCTTCTTCCTCTTCGGACTCCTAGCTAGTCAAGTTCTCTTCTGCCTACTAAGGTGGTGTTGTGCTAGAACTTGCCTAACTAAGGTGGTGTTGTCCTGGAGTTCCATGTTATATGACTTGAGGATTTTAGCACGCCACAAATGATAGTGGTTTAGAAAATCAGGGATGGTTAGGCCCCTACCATCCCTGCCATAGTACTTAGCAATGGTAGAAACCAAGTATCCCATACCCAAATTGTTGCTCCTCTTGCATAGAGTTGCAACAATAGCATTAAGCACATGTGTGGAGGTGCATACTAGGATGCTGTGATCCATACACCTGTTGTGCCCAAAATTTCTAAAAAGACCTAGGCTACCCTACTCGCAAGTATACGAGATAGTTGTAATTGGTAACCCAGTGTCGTCTCCCATGAAGGTGAAATTGGTCAACTTAAATTAAGTTTGAATTAAAAATAAAAATAAAAAAATGCATTCCTAAGCATTCTATCTCAATTGTTGAGTAAAAGCTTTTAAGGAAAATTACAAAATTAAATTGAAAAGTAGACGGAATCAATTAGGAGCAAAGACAAATAGATTAATCGAAGTGGAAAAACTCTTGAGGATTAATTTCACTAATTTAATCTCCTATACATGATTAAGGGAAAATGATTGGATTGTTGTCTTACTAAAATTAATAGTTAGGATCTAAATCGATTCGAATAATGAACTGGTCTAACTTTCATATTCAACAAGTTACTATCTGAACTAATAATGAAAACCTGACTACCAATTACTTCTTAAGTTAATATATTTCTAGTTTTTAACCTAAGTGCCCATGGTTTCTCGATCTGTATTAAACTACATCTCTCAAATCTTTATTTAACACTAAAATGATGCAAAGTTTGGCCATTCTATTACATCCATTCTATTCAGAAACCACAACAATAAATAGGACAACATATCCGTAACCCAATCATGCATATTCAACTAAATAGCTACATTAATTCTCAAGAAAAGAGATCAGTTCATCACAGATATCACCACATTCATCATCATTAAACACTTTAATCGCATGTTACTGTCAACAAAAGTATTAAAGCAATAATAAAATAGTAAATACTGAATGGATTATCAAAAGAAATAAATAACAGTCAAGTAAAGTAATAAGAGCATAAGTCAGTTAATAATAGATAGTAAAATGAAAGAAACAAAGCAACAAGTGAGAAATAGAATAAGCAAACAAATCATCAGATGAAGAGTTATGGAGATCTCCAGTCCCTATCAAGCTTCTAACTTTGCTCTCACGTTCTGCTTCAGCTTCTTCCCCAAATGAATGTTTACTCAAGTTGAATGGAATTCAGCTCCAATTCTCACTTTCGGCCTATCCCAAGCTTTCAATTCTCTATTGTCTTGCTCTTCGTCCTGCCTCACTTTGTTTTCTTTCTCTGTTTCTCTCTTCTGTTTATCTTCTTCTTCTCTACCTTTATGCGCCTCCCCTTTGTCTGAGTCTTTGTGTGTGTGAACCAATGAAATAGTGAATGAAAGATGATCCCCTCAGCCACCACCCTCTCTTCCTTTTACTAGCCTCTCTTTAGGTTTAAGGTTATGTGCCTTAATGTCGTGAGCTGCCACGTATTAAAGCCAGAATTAATGTTAAAACTTCTCACGGGCATACATAGGGAGTCACGAGTGCGACATCCTCTTACACACCCATACATAGGGAGTCACGGGTGTGACTCCCTTGTCACCCCCGTGTATGAACCATGCACAGTGGTGACATAACATTTAATGCAAAAATTATGTGACTTTGGTGTTTTAATACAAAATTCACAAAATAATCCAATTAACATTCATGCAATATTCAAACCATTTTCACTCAATTAATTTCACATTTGGATCAAAACACAAGGATTTGTAACCAAAATCAAGATATGAAGATAATTAAAAGCAATAGAAATTAGACACAATAGCACCATAACAGAAAAAGTTCCTTTGTTGAGCACTTGTTAGTTTCTGTTTTGTTAAAAATCATTTGACACATGAATTTATGCAATAACAAATGCTAATGGATTCGTATAATATTGTTGTGGGCATTCTTAGCGTCGAATCACTCTAACCCAGTGAGCTCATTCTAATAGCGAGAAGCACAAAGATCATCGTGCTGATCAATAATGGAAGATTCGGGGAACTTGCAAATATCACACATGATTTCAATATTTAGCTCATAAGCTTATCCCTACAACCTAAACCACATTTCCTTAGGGTTACTAGGTTCGAAATAAAAGGAAGTGAAGAATTTGAGTGTGAGTTCCTGGTAGACAAGATATTGAAAGTGTATAAACTTCGCCAACTGAATTCTTTCTGCCAGATTTTCTACCTTATCTCATAATTCTAGACTATCAAGTGTATCAAAATCAAAATACTTCGGGATTACAATTTGTTTAACATTAAGGATTAGGAATGAATACCTTCCTCCTCTGTTTAGATTGGGAAGGGTGCTCCAGAGTTTGTCGGCCTATTCCTTCGCCCTTGGCCTGAGACTTGATTTTGTCACAATGATTGGTTGCGCTTCATTGACTGCTTAATTCGCAGCATACTAGATTGCAAGTAGGTGGAAGTTGGAATAAAGTGTGAATTTGGAAGTTGGTTAGAGAGAAGTGAAAGTGTTTGGAGGTTCTAATCTTAGAGAGAAAAACTTAAAATGAAAGTGAGTGAAAAAATGAAGTATGACATGAATATATAGGTGAAGGAAGGGTAAAATGGTAAAAATTTTAACTGAAAATCCCACAAATCGTTTTACCCTGCCGCAGGCCACGATTGTGGCCTATTTCTGATTCTTGTTTTTTCTTTTATGCTTCTACACATTCTTGAGATAACTTCTTACTCGTTATAGCTCTTTCACCTCTTTTTTACTTACTTCCTCGATCATCTAATTCATGTCGAAGTCCTATCCCTTCCTGACCTTATTTGAAAATAAAATAACCTAACTACGAAATCCAAACTATCTTAAAGTCAAAGGAAATAACATAGAATTAACAATCCGTGGGTTGCCTCCCAAGTAGTGCTTTCAGTAGCTTGACGCTCTTTTTGTGCTTCAGGTGGTTCAAATGAATAGTGCAATGGTAGTGTAGTCATTGATCTTACCATTTGCACATGAGCTACCATACCAAGGGTTCCACCTTCCTTCTACTTCACCTTCCTCTACTTTCTCTTCTGTGATCGTTTCTTTCTAAATGCATTTCCAGGATCCTCAATATCTTCCCATTATCCTTGAGGTTCAATTTCTTTGATGTTAACTGGGAGTAAGGGAGAGCTATCAACACAGCGAAGGTTATTTGATGCTTTCCTACCTCAGAGTTAGTTCACCCCCATCAACGTCAATTATTAGATGGGCAGTAGCCACGAATGGTCGTCCAAAGACCACAGGGGTCTCCATATCTTCTCCAATATCCAATACAATGAAGTCTGTGGGGAAGGTAAAAATATCAACCTATACTTACACATCCTTAATAAACCCCTTCAACCGATGAATTGTTATGTTCGTTGTCTTTACTAGTATCGTAGTGGGTTCTAACTCTTCTAACCCCAATTTTTGACTAAAAGTATAGGGTATCATATTAATACTTGCTCCCAAATCTACAAATGCCTATCTATTTTAACTCCATTGATATTGCAAGGAATGTAAAAATCCCTTGAATCCTCTTTCTTCTGTGTTATATTAGGGTTTTCTTCCACGATGCACTCCTTAACCTTCTTCTTGATTGATTCCCTTAATGTGAGACTTATTTGTAGATTTTTCGTTATGTCCTCGACATTGGTTAATTCAACCTCCTTAGAATTCCTCGTCATCTTACTTGAAATTGATTTCCACTGAGCTAAAATAGGGTATAAAAATTCAGGTCGAGGTTCCTCGATTGGCTTAATTATGCGCTCACTTGGAAGGAATTATATAATTGCTTGTCCTTCTCCATTGTCTCCATCTTCTTTCGTATGTTCAAGTTTCTTTTCCTGGGTTTGATTAACAGCTATGATCCGTTCCTTTGGGTTAGATTCAGTATTGCTTGAAAGGGTGTTCCGAGTTGAAATTGCCTCTACTAGTTGACCTACTTGGACCTCCAAATTGTGTATTGAAGAGGCGTGGTTCTTAGTGACTTGCTTGAACTTGCTTTCAAGCCTCCTATATGCATCCTCCATACCTCCAATTTTATTTAAAATCCTATGTAACTTGAACTCCATTGAACTAGGTTTATCTTGTTAAAAACCTAATTGTCTTTAAGATCTGAACTGTCCTCTAGCATTGTTTGGCCACGAGAAGTTAGGGTGATTCTTACAGTCAGGGTTGTATATGTTAGAGTAAGGATTGTTTCCCCCTCTTCATCCATATTAAGCTTCTAGATAATTAACTTGCTCTGAATCGTTATCCTTCATCAAGAACAATCCACCGTATCATGGTCCATCTATCTACAGAGTTCACACTTTAGTTGCACGGCTTTTACCGAAGCTGAAGACGAAGTCTTCATGTTGTTGAGTTGTCGAGTTAAGTTGTCAATTTTCACCTGCATCTCTGTCAGTTGATCAATAGCTACAACTCCTTTTTGTTCTTAAAAGGTAGTGGTTTATCTACTCTGCTCGTTCGTCTATAGGCAACTATTACTCGTCATCTCTTCTATTAACTCTTCTGCTTCATCTACCGTCTTTCTCATCAGTAACCCTCCCAAAGCTGCATCAATCGTGCCTATCGTATGTGGGGTTACTCCATTATAGAATGTTTACAACAAGAACTCCTTAAGTAAGTTATGGTGTGGGCATTTTTGTTGCAAGTCATTGTATCATTCCTATGCTTCATAGATCGATTCCCCGTCACTTTACTGGAAGTTGGTAATCTCCTTCATAATCTTCGTGGTTTTGGTAAGGGGAAAATAATTGTCTAGAAAGGCACAAACTAGTTGTTCTTAAGTGGTGACATTGGCTAGGTTGAGAGAGTGGTACTAGACCTTTGCCCTGTCTCTTAAGGTAAAAGGGAAAAGCATAATTCTCACCGCATCCCCTGGCATTTGATGAACTGAAAGGTATCACAGATTTCAATAAAATTTACTGTATCTGTATTGGGATCTTCATTCGTTAGTATATAGAATTGCATATTTTATTGAAGCATGTTTAGGAGGATGGTTTAATTTTAAAAAAGGCTATTTGTACAGGTCGCCTAGCTACTCCTTTGTTAGTCGCATTGAACCCTGGTCTTATGAAATCCATAAGGGTTCTTTGTTGACATCATTGGTTCGCTCTGTGATCCAAATCTTGTTGAAATTCCTGGCCATTGTTGCTTTTGTGATTTCTTCTTCTTCTTCATGCCAAGCTTTCCTAATTGACCATTCTAATCGAGTGATATCTAGCTCTAAGGTTTTAGCTGCACAACTCAAATGTCTCATGACTATTGTGTTCATACAAGAGCACAGATTTAGAAATAAAAATAGAAATAGAAAGAACAGAAAATAAAAATTAACTAAAACGCCTTAAACTAAAGAATTTAACTAATCGCCTCCTTGGCAATGGCGCAAAAAACTTGATCAGGTGGTTAGTTGTGTGTAAGTTTTAATTATTAACCCTCGATAATCTACAAATGCATGGTTCATTAGCGTAATACCAAAGGTGTCAATCCCACAAGGAGGGAACTAATCTAATCCTAAAATCTAAGGCTAGAAACAAAAACAGAAATTCAAATTTCAGGAAACTAATGAAAGAATTTAATTCAATCATTCAAATTAAGAATCAAACACGAAATACTAATTACTGAGCAATTGCAACACACCCAAGAATCAACCTAAAGAAATTGCCAATTGAGAGAAAGGAAATTTTACCTATCATTAATGTTAAGCTAACTGATTATAAATTATCAGATTATTGGTTCTAAACTATCATGGGGTTGATTACTCTCTCTTGAGTTATAATCATTAACCCTAAATCATAAACCCTAATCAGATTATGGAGCTTCCAATCTCTCAATTCACAACCTATCTAAAACCCTAATTAGTTATAAAGTTCTCTAATAAACTATCAAAAACCTATGCAAGACCTCTCTTCGCACAATTTCTCGATCTGATTCAATTCTCGTTCTATTAAATCACCTAACTCTCATTAGTCTAATTTAATCGTTTTTCATTCGACTCACCTTCTCAGTTTATTACCGAATTATGAAATCACAAAATTAAACCACAACTAATCCAATAAACACATAAACAATCAGATTTTCATTAATTCAAGAATAAAATTTCGAAGGTGAGTTTAGAACATCCTCAACATTCGAAATCCTATCATCAACTATTCAATCAAATTCTATGCTATAATAAAAATGAAATTAAATAGTAAATACTATCTAAATGGATGAAGAGAAGTAGCGACATCGAGAAATCTCCTGATCCGGGAAGTACATCAATTTAGCTTCTTCTCCTCTTCTCTCTTCCTTCTTCTCCTCCTCTATCTCTCGATGATTTCTCTCTAGGGTTTCTCAAGGTGGCTGATGTAAATACTTCCTTTTTGCCTCTTTTGTTGTTCTTTAAATATCCTCTCTTGTTATAAGCAACCCTACGAATTTTTTGAGGTCTAAAAGGTCCAAAAACTTGACGTTCTTGAGTGTCTGTGCAGCTGCTCGATGCAGGCCGCGTTGGGGGCATATACTATTCCTTGTACTTCTGTCACGATTGTGGCCTAACTTTGGTGCTTCTGTCACAATCGTGGCCTCACATGTCACGATTATGGGCCGTTGTTTCAGCTCAAATGTCTCCAAAACTTTGCTATTCTTCAATGTGGACCTTGAAACACTAGCAAATACATTAAGGTATCTCAAAAACATAATATTTAAGCTCAAAAACTTGTTCTATAAAACACTTAAAACATAAATAATTAACAAACTAACACAATTCTAACCTAAACATATACTAAATGATTGAATTAACAGCTAAACACATATCAAACTATGCCCTAAAACACGATGCAATTTACACTTATCACAATGCCTTCTTATTCACAAATCAATTAATTCATATTTACCAGAAATGCTGAAACTTGAATGCTAATAATTAACTCTTATAATTATATTACAGAACTACAAACCATAGCAAATCTAAGCTTACATGCTCGAGCCACTAGATCTCAAAACAAAATAGCACAAATGGAAGAATAAAAAACAAAAAGGAATCTCATCTCCACCACTCCCTTAGAGCAAAGCATTTCTCTAGCACCATCTGGGTGGGAAGAGGAAGCACAGAACCATCAGAGGAGAAGAGACCATTGTCAATAGTAGTATAAACATTGCCATTGTTGTTCTCGACATATAGGCTGTCAGAGAAGGTAGGGTTGGGATCCACATCAGGCTGTGAGGATTAAAAAGCAAATGCATTGAGAGATGAGGCAATTGTATGGTCAATGGAGACGTCAACGTTAAAGTCAGATTAGCTTTTGTGGAAGGGTGTGTGGTTTGACGCATGGATCTCCTCCCCGTCGATGTTAAACGTATGGAACGAATTCATCTCTTCATGTCTCTGAAACAGTATAGAAATGGACAAATTTTCTTTCTAGAGACTAGAAATGTTAAGAGAAGGCAGAAGAAGAAGAAAGGAAATGAAAAATGTATTGGAGAAAAAGACAAAAGACATACAAATAAATGAGTAATCTATTAGAGCAAAAGACACATGAAAACGGAAGAAGTAAAGTAAGAAGCAAAATTTGTATTTAGGTTCTATGTCTTACAAAAATGATGAAATGATGACATTTATAATTTTTATTTTTCTTCTTTTGGAAGTTTTTCCCTATGAAAATTATAAAATGTAGTTGATAGTTAGAACAAATTTGAGTTTTAGCTACGAAAATATTTTTGTAGCCAAAACTTTTCCGCTATGAATTTTAAAAAAATGTTGCTTATAATTATAACAAATTTGTATTTTAGCTACGAATTTAAAATCATAGCACCTACCAAATAAATATTTTTGGAGGTTACAAAATTTTAAAATCATTTTTTGGCTATGAAATTTAAAAACCGTCCCTATTAAAGTAGAAGCTACAATTTTCTAATTTTGTAGCCAAAACGATACTTTTAGCTAAAAATTTAAAATTGTAGCACCACAAAACAAATATTTTGAAGGTTTTCCTTTAATCAGCAACGATTTTTAAATTTTTTAGCTAAAAAGTTACTTTTAGTTACAATATTCTAATTTTGTGGCCCAAAAGTTACTTATAGCTAAAGTTTAAAAAAGCAACAAATTAAAACATCACTACAAGAAAACCCAGATTTAGGAACGCAAAAAAAGGCTAAATCCATCCCAATTTCAGTTCCAAACCCAAACAGGGACGAATTTTCGGACCGAAATTTATCCGTCAGTATTTGGTTGGTCGCAAATCTTATGGACGGAATTTAATCCGTCCCTAAAACACAGGAATCAAAAAATTCATCCCAAACACCGTTTGCAATATGGATACGAATCAAATTATTGTATTTGTTTTGGGATGGAATTAGGGACGGACATGTGGTAATTGCAGATGGAATTAGGGACACGAAAGTTTGGACAGAATTGGGGACAGACATGTGGTAATTGCAGATGGAATTAGGGACGGAAGTTTGGACGGAATTGGGGACAGAATGGGGGACAGACATGTGGTAATTGCAGATGGAATTAGGGACGAAATTTTGGACGGAATTGGGGACGGAATTGGGGATGGAATTCAGCCCATTTTGGGATGGATTTAGGGACAGAATTCTTTTTGTTCGGAACTGATTTAGGAACGGATGTTTCATTTATTTTGAATACATTTTCAAATTTATTTTTATTTTCCAAGAAAAATTAAAAAAACTTATAAATATCCTTAACATG